>VZTX01021909.1:367708-383339 GCA_013400915.1 Pardalotus punctatus | reverse complement strand
GAAAATATAAAGGGGGGGTGGGGTGGGGGGGGGGGCCTGGGGGAGAACATCAGGCTTTGTGCTGGCTTTAAAAAGAATTCCATTGTTTGTCAACAGAATGGACTTTTATCTGCACTAGATTTTTCAACTTTTATGTTTCTATTACTCCAAGATAGGTCTTGCTGAGGCTACTAAATAGTGAAACGAGTTTAAAAAGAGTAGCTGTTTATTTTCCCTTTTCTGTAAGATTTGAAATAGTTAAAGGCACCGCGAAGAATTTTGACAATAAGCAAATAGTTTTAGGATGAACCAGTATCTCATTTTTTGTCTTTGAGACTTGTATCATAGAACAAGGCTGTATGTTAAAATTCCTGACCTCTTGGTTTAGAAGCATATTTTAGCAAAATCTGTAAAACAGGTACACATATCTCCCTTAAAAATGGTGTAAAACAGCTGAAGGCCTCTAGAAATCAATATATCAACATGAATACTCCTGTAAGTACTCTTGTATTACTCTGTAATACCCAGCATTACAATGATGAGATTTTCAAGGATAAAAATAATCATTGTGAAGATTCTAATATTTTACTGCCAGAGAAACTGAGGCATCAGGCTGCTTTTTCTTTGTTAAGACTTTTTCTTTTGTTTTTCGGGGAAGGCATCTGGGCTTTTGGCCATTTCCCCAGACAATCACAGCAGCAAGTGGCCTCTGTCTCTGTCAGGTGAAAAAGTTACAGATGGGCTGGTTTGTTCTCCTCAAGAGTAAAAATCTGGGTCCTCCTTTGCTTTGTCTGATTGCTTTTCCCTACCCTCCTACTTTTTCATATGACTAAGGAGGACTTACATAAATGTTTTCACTTAAATCAATATGAAAATTCAGTCTTGGTCAGGACAACAAAAAAAAATCATGTTTCCACATAATTTAAATTTCAGTGACTATTTTTAAGTCATCTTAAATAAATAGACTTTGTTAAGATATCTGAATAATCTATCTGAGAAATCTACTTTATCATTTTCAGCAGAAAGACTTTGAAAAATTAATGTTGTATATTTGGAATACAGTATTTATACACAATAGAGCATTAAAATCTACTGAATATCTTCTCAGCTGCTCTAGATTACTGTTTTGCTAATAGGACTGGATTGCTGACATTTAAATCTATATTTTTATTTAATAATCAATAAAGTTTTGGGTTTTTTTGATAATTCTCACTAAATAAGCAGTGTAGAACTAAATATTAAACACACTGCAATATTGACTGCATTCAGTGTTGTTGATGCTAAATTCATGGAGAAAAGTCATTGGTATATTGAAAAGAAGAGTTTTCATCCCTCAAGGAACTTGAGAATTTCCTTGACAGGAAACTTCATGGACATTAGCAAGGAGAAATGCAAAGTGGAAAGAAGCAGCTTCCACATGGACTGGGAGGTTTCTCTGCTGAAGAGGACTGAGGGCCATGGTGGATCACAAGATTGCGTCACTGGAGGTCTTCTCTAGGAGGTAAAAACATGTCTAAATCAATCCATTATTGGTGATACTGCTTTGATTTAGAGCTTGGATTAAATAAATTTCAGTGGTCCTATGATCTTTAAGATTTCATGGGGTGGAAGAAAGGGGTTGGAAGTAGTCTCTAATTTAAACATCATAATTTGATGTTCTTTTAGCAGTGGACAGCTGAGTAGTTTACCATTCATTCCGAGCTCAAGGGCCAGCCTGAAGGTCTGTTAGAGTGCAATATTAGGAAACCTGGGCAATTTCCATTAATTATTTTCAATGTGTTCAGATCACATAAAACTCTGAAATTACTTTAATTAACATGATAACAACATATTCTTAAAAAAACACATTACCTCTGACACTGTTGAGCAGATGCAAGTTAATAAAATACTTTGATAAATCTTTTCACACTATTATAGTCTGTAGACTTTGCATTGCTGCAGTTTATTAGCCTGCCATAAAACTCTAAGAAATAAAATTTCCCAACTTTGTTACAAAGACCACATATGCTACAAGAATTTCTTAGTTAAGAGCTTTCATAGTATCTGTGATTTATGCAACAGGAAAGAAAACTAAAACTCAGATTCTTAAATGATATAGTTGTGTTTTATTTAACACTTCATTCATTCATTTCACATTTTTAGTAACATAGAATATGGTGCTGCATTCCAAAAATTGTCCAGAGAAGACTACTTTGTGTTCTATCATTTTATTCTGGAGTATAAAAGACTCTAATCTGAATTCACAGACTCATAGAATTGTTTAGAGGGGGGAAAACTCTGTAAAATCTTTGAGGCCAACCTCCTAAATCATGTCTTTAAGAGCCACAACAACACATCTTTTAAATACATTCAGGGATGGTGACTCCACTACTTTCCTGGACGCCCTGTTCCAATGCTTAACACCCCTTCCTGTGAATAAATTTTTCCTGATACCCTATCTAAACAACCCAGCTTCCTCAGTTGCTTCTCATAAGACTCATGCTCCAAACCCTTCACCAGATTTACTGCCTTTTTCTGGACACACTCCAGCACCTCAGTGTCCTTCTTTAGTGAGGGGACAAAACCTTAACACAGGATTTGACCTCCCATCTGGTGCCATAGTCTTGTGTGTGTCTGAAAGGTGTAACAGGCCACTGGCTGTCTCCCTTTGGATTATCAGGACTTCATTCTGCTTCCCATCCCTGTCTTCCAGATCCTGTTTTGCTTGTTCAAGGTGTCTGTTAAAATCATCTGTATAGCTGTCTCATTGTTTGCTTGGTTTTTAAAAGTGCTGCAAAGCTAAGAAAGAGATAATAAAAAGTGCAATAAACTGAATTTTAAATTTCCATCTGCTTTGTGGCAAGGTGAACTAATTTTAGGCTATTATCTTTCAATCATTATATCTCTCAATTAAATCACAGATACACCAGCAGTGTAAAAATGTCTTTTGGGATATTAACTTTATACAGTATGTGAACATTACTGCTAATTCAGTCTTAATACCAAGTAACTAAAAATATATGGCTTCTGACATTGTGTGTGCATCTAACTGTTCTGTTCTAAAAAAGATTCAAAAATTGCCTTCATAAAGGGATTTACTGAGTGGTCAAATCCAAAGAACATTGCTGGGATTTATATTTGTTGCAGATTTAAATTAACATTTTACTTAGTACTTTCTTTCTTTGAGATGTATTTATCTTTTATTCTGCCTTTTTAAATAACTGGAATAATGTAGGGATCTTGTCTTCCTAATCGGAGCCTGTTAGAAACTTTTCTTTACTGTGGAAAGTATCCTATCTGCTAGAAGTAAGTGAAATAGGACTGAGGCTGTACAAAGGATTATTTCTCTTTCCAGCTTTTGGATTGAAGGATTACTGCCACCAGCACCCCTTTTTGTTAACAGCAGACTCAGACATTAGCCCCAGATGGCAACTAAGTATCCTGCATCCAATTTCTCCCCAGTTATCATCCCCTCCCCTCCAGGGCTGGGAGGAGAACTGGAAAAATAAGGTAAACCTTGGAGCTTGAGAGAAGAATGGGTTAAATAGTTGAAACAAACTAAAATATGCTACTACTGCTGCTAGTACTACTGCTATTACTAAGTATTATTATTAATAAGTAACATTAGTACTTAGTATTAGTATTAGTGTTAGTATTGTTATGGTAAAGGAGAGAGGAATAAAAGCCAAGAGAATGAAGTGGTGCACAAGAGAATTGTTGTCACCACCTGCTGACCAATGCCCAGCCCATCCCCAAACAGTGATCACTCCCTTCTAGCCAACTCCCCAAGTTTATATACTGGGCATAGAGTTCTGTGTTGTGGAATATCCCTCTGGCCAGTTTGGGTTAGCTACCCTTGTTAAGCTTCCCCACAGCTTCTTGTGCATCTACTCACTGGCAGAGCATGGGGACCCTGAAAAGTCCTTGAAGTGAGCACTGCTTGCCAACTAAAATATCAGTCTGTTATGAACATTATTCTCATATTAACTCCAAACTACAACACTGTACCAGTTACTTGGGAAAATTAACTATATCCCAGCCAAAACCAGGACAGCCTCTCATGATGTCAAGTTGTCCAACACTGAAAAGGCTCTTTTCAGTGTTGCGGAACTAATGAAGAATGTGAGGAGAATTTTTTCTTAAGAGATCTGTCTTGGTTTGAAGACAGGTGTCTGCTAAGGAAGGTGGGAACCTCCCTTAGAACCCACAAATGTGAACCCCCTTCCCTCCAAATTATTATAACAAGGGCTTTCAGGCAAAGGTAGGGGGAAAGGAATAACAGCTCTTTACTAGTATCTATAGCAAGGCAAACAATCAACAACAACAGTAGAGATGACAAACAAACAAAAACCAGAAGATGCAGTGACAGAAGTCTCTGAGCTGCCAAGCGCTTTTCCCGTTCGGTGCAGTTCCGGTCCCAGCCGGCAGGGGCGCTGTCGGGCTCCCGGCCGGGCAGGGCGGGTGCGATGACTCCCGCGCAGCTGCAGGGGGCGCTGTGGCGCGGTCAGCTCTGTGGGTGCGGGTTATGGTGATGTAGCGGGAGGCAGGCGGATGCTGCAGCAGGATGGGCAGGGCAGGTGGGCATGAACCAGGAGGAGCGCAGAGAGTTCAGAGCAGGGAACAGGGGCGGCAGAGATGAGTCCACCCAGGCTTACCAGCAGAAGGTGGCCAGGACTCCCCAGCCATGGCAGTGCTCTGACAGGGAGAGCACGGGGCGGCAGCTGCCAGACTCCTTCTGCAGAAACTGCTGGCACTGCCAGGAGGGTGTGCCCTCTAGGAACATCCCCTTCCCAGATGAAAGTTCACTCACCAACAAGAAGAAAACAGTGCAGATTAAAAAAAAACACCTTTCTGCAGCTGTAGCAGAGGAACCTGCAGTTCCACACCCCCCCGCCCCTCCCCCCGCCTCTCCCATTGAGGGTAGTCCAGTGTGTGTCTTATCAGGATCATCAATCTCTCTTCCCTTCCCTATGCCCAAGCCAAGCCAACTCTTTGTCTCTTACACAAGAAAACATTATTAGTCCTTAAGTATCCAACCATTAGTAACCTAGCGACAGGAATGGGGAAAAATTCCACACCCCTCAACCTCCAACACAATCTTACTTACAAGTCTAAATTCTGGATTAAATTGATTAGCCTGTGCTGTTATTGAAAATTTTATTCCTAGAGGTGTTCAGCAATCTCCTTTAATTATCTTTCTTTGACTATAAACTGACATTTTGAGTCTAAATTGGTTTCTTAAGTTTAAAAATGTCTTGATCATATAACAGATGCACTTGAAATGCAACATATTCTGGTAACACAAAAAATGTCATGTGAAAACATTTCTTCCTGAACATTGTCATGGAGTAATTTCTCAGTCTTGAGACTGTAATTATAATGTTACAAAACTACGCCCACATAACAACAGCTGTTAACATTTTTGTAATTGACATCAGGTTTTTCAGGTGAAAATCTATAGAACACAACCCTTTTTCCTGCTTCTAGTATTTACTCTGGTGGATATTTCAAGGGCTGTTGGACTCTTACTCCTAACTTGGGGAATGATCTCTAACCATAAAAAGCAATTAACTGAGAATTGTGACTAAATCTATAAATCAAACTTACACTTTGGATAGCACTAGAGCAGCTCAAAACAAAGGCCATAATGTGAGACATCATGACTGAAAATGTGAAACACGGTGTTTATCTCTCCTGTATGTCACATAGTTGTATTTGTCCATGAAGCTGTGTCTAAACTTAAAAGCTATTCAAACAGCCAGATCCCTAGATCTGCCTAGATCCCTATCTTTTTCTATTAACGAAATTATTTTACTGACTGGTGATTGGACATTGCATATGTGTAACATTTCTCTCTTTTCTCTGATCCACATAATTCTGCAGCAGTTTTTTTAAATGAAAAGCTGCTAATGCAAGAGAAACATGACTGAGCCAGATGGATTCTGTCCATCTCTCTTTTCTGGCTGCTATGCAAGTCTTATTTGCAGCTGTACTTTCTCCTGCTGCCTTGTCCTTGAATGCTGATGGTTGGAGGTAGCCAACAGGTGACTTGAATCACTTCATCTTCCCTTTTTCCTAGTGAGATATTGAACTAGGTAGTTCACAGGACCTTCAGAAGCAAGTTGGCATGAAAAGAAGATTGTGGTACTTTTTCTTCTTTCTGGTTTCTTCCTTTCAAACTGAGAGTCTTTCCAGTGAATTATTTAAACTGACACAAATTTATTTTTTAAAGGGAATAAAAATACTTCTGCTTATATATCTGCCCCATGTTGCTCTTTTCTCCAAGACATTTGCTTTTGGCCACTTTCAGGGATGATCTACTGGGATAAATGGACCTCTAGTCTGACCCACAGCAGTTTTTCAACTGTTCTTACTAAAATACCAGCAGCAGAGTCAGCCCTTAAAAATAGTAAAAAAAAAAAAAGAAAAAAGTTCCATTTTAGACACTTTACTTTTACTGTTACTGCACAGACACAACAAAACATTACATAAACTTCCTGGGTAGAAAGCTTAATTTAGATTCATTTTGGGGAAAATGGTGTGTATTTAGGTGCATGGCAGAGGTTTTCACTTAGGTTTGGCTTCCTCTTAACAACAATCTTACAATCTTTGTGCAACCTTAGGTTATGCAGTACAGCTTGTAATTGATTTGAAATACAAAATTTGCTGTATTGTAAGTTTCTAGGTACTCCCAGAGGGCTGTAAACATGATGTTTTCCATAATCCAAGTGATTCAAAATTACTAATGTCTATAAAATTAACAAAAAATTAAATTGAGATTTAGCAAAAAGCACATATAAAAACAATAAATTTCTTACCACTGTGAAGTATGTGTTCCTTCATTAACTTATTAAACTATGATCTCTTGACATTTATTTTAAGGTAGTGTCTCATATTCATTTAATACTTAGAAAAGAAGCATCAGCTTGAACAGTACTTTCTCTTCCTGCTTGTACAGTAAAACTAAATTCAAAGTTGATTTTCCCCTCTTTCATACAGTCCCATTTCTAGTCTTTGCACCCCTGAAACTATCTTGATAAAAGCAACCTAAAAAGCAAGTTAGATGAACAGTTAGTAAGACTTCCTATTGAGATTTTTTAGTAAGTGTTTGTGAAGAAGAGGTGTATATGCATAACAGTGATATGGCTCCCATGACAGGAACATCCTTCTCTTTTAGAGAATTAATGTCAGTAATGAAAATCAGTTTCTGTTTTAATGTTTACTATTTTAATACAGTGAAAGTACTTAGCTCTCATTTTAAGTGTAGGAGTTTGCATAATGCCTGAACATTAAAAAAAAAAATTTTAGGAATGTTGCTAATGTAACTAATGGATATTCATTATTCACAGTGCACTTATTCAGAAAATGAATTCTGTAAAGGCTGGGATCATAATGAACCTAATAAACTGTCCTGATATAGTAGTTGAACCTCTGAGCTACATCAATAGGCAGTGAAAACATTATTACTATATACTTTCTATTTCATATACCGAGGAATTAATGCACAGAGTCCTGACAAAAAGTCACAGAGCAAATTTAACAGAGAATGCTGTTTAGGTGCTGGGTCTTGTCTCGTTAGGTTACTTACAGTTTAAGCGGATCTACCAAGACAAGTGGAAAAGCCCCATAAAACCCAGAAACTTTGCAAATTGAAACCAATTTATTTTCCTTTCAGTATTTTTCAAAGGAAAATGAAGAGCAACAAAATTGGTGAAAGGGCTTAGACAAATGTCCTATGAGGAATCACTAAGGGCTTTGGGATTCTCTGCTTTGGAGAAAAGGAGGTTGAGAGGTGACCTCATTGATCTTTACAGATTCCTAAGGAGCACAACTGGAGAGGGAAATGCTGAACTCTTCTCCTCCTTGTCTATTGACAAGACATGGTAAAGAGCTAAAGCTGTACCAGGGAATGCTCAGGCTTTACATTAAGAAGCATTTCTTTACTAAGAGAGTGGTGAGATGCTGGAACAGTCTTTCTAGAGAGGTGATCAATGTCCCAAGCCTGTTGGTGTTTAAGAGGCTTTTGGACAATGACCTTAAGAACACACCTTAACTTTTGGTCAGCTCTGAAGTGGTCAGGCAGTTGAAACAGACATTTGTTGTGCAAGCTTTCTACTGATCTATTCTATTCTATTCTATTCTATTCTATTCTATTCTATTCTATTCTATTCTATTCTATTCTATTCTATTCTATTCTTTTCTATTCTGAATCAAGCATGACAATTTGAATGCAGCTTTCACATGAATGTGCTTTTTCTTTGCTAGATAGAATTTCCCTAACTTTAATATAAATTTTGCCTAAATTCTTATCTGATAAATGAATTAAGAACATTTTTCTGTTAAATAGTCTGTTACAAAAAAATTAATATTCTGTAAGCAAAATAATCTTATATTGTTGCAGTGGTCTCTATGATCTCAGAGAAGCCGAGAGGTGCCAAGACAGTAGAGGCACACTGGTGGGATGGCTCCTGAGTTGTGAAATACCCCCTCAGTGTGGTTGGGTGGTCTCTGGGTTATGTTAACCCCTCTATGTAAATCCTCCTATGTTGGTTGGCCTTGACCTGGTCTCTCATTCCGCCCCTCTGTTCTCCCCATTGGTTGTTGTTGTATCTCCCCACCTTCTCCTCAACCCTATTGGACCTAGAATCTGTATCCTTGGTCCCTCAGGGCCATTCAGCCTCTTTCGCCGCTGGTCACCTTTGAAGAATAAATCACCTTTGGAATTCCAAGTGACTGGGCCCTCTGAATTCTGTATTTCTGGGAACTCACAAGCTATCTAAAGCTCTGGGGTGTGTAAGTGTGTGTGTTTGTGCCTTTCACCATCACAGGTAGGAAAAGGGTCAGCTTTCACAGTACAGCTGTACTGGCCAGTGTGATCTCGATAAACCATAGAGGCACTCATGGTACATGCAGGGATCTATTCCCTCCCCGCCACCCCCACACTGCCCTGTGTGTCATTATATCTGTTGGGATGATCCAGAATGTTTTGCAATAATTTAATTCAATATTAGAGTTATCCATTCTCCCAAAGAGTGATTTACATGTGTGTGCCTACATATATATACAAAATATGCCTGTGCACTAGGTCAGCTAGGGCCTCCAAATGTTTTTTTTTACAAAGAGTTCTGTTTGAGTTTAATTAAATCTTCAGATGGCTTTAAGGATTAAAGTTCCTAAGATTTAATACATTTCTGTTGTTCAAAAGAACATTCCATATGGCACTTTTTACAGAGAGGGTGCTGCATTATTTTATTTGGGACTTGGTCCTTTACCCTGTCTTTAGGAATGCCTTTGGAACAGCTTTAATGGTGGAAATCAGTAAGAATATTGGTCATCTTGAAATTACAAATCAAACTGATGTAACCTTATTCACAGACCAGGTTGGGTAGCCTACAGATTTCAATTAAATATTCAAGTAAAATATTTGCATATAAAATAACAATTTATTTTGGTTTTGTCAAAGCACATCTGTATTATTTGATCACCATTTATTCATATCCTTTTTACTGGATTCAGTATGCGGCACAAGCTCCTGCCTTGGTGACATCGAGGCTTAAACAAAAGCAGTCTTTGTGTACTTTCACATTTCATTGACAGTGTCATTTCTGGTCATTTCTATGTCAACAAACAAGGTAGGACTCACTGGTGTACAACTCCCTGATTTGTGATTAATTTGAATCCTTTCTTCAGTTTCAGTTATTCCATAGTTTTAACATGGACTTGGTAAATGCATTGAACCATTGATTGCTTTATCCAAAGTAGACCTCAGGTGCCATTCACCTAAAGATACAAACAAGGGCACCACCATGATCAGAGCAAGGAGAATCAATAAGACATAAATGAAATTCAGCAGTTATGGGAAATGATCGAGGGGGTATGGCATTTTTCCTATCCTTTCCCTTCACAGTAGAATGTATAGAGTTTGTGATCCATTATAGAATCATATAACTGTCCAACTTAATAAGAAAATTTATAATTTCAAATTTTTGTCTGGACTCTTCACAAACTTCTCTGCAAAAAGTTGAGCTTACGGCTAACTCTTCGGAAACATGCAAAAATAAACTTTGTGTAAATGCTTAATGAACTAAGTACTACATCAGGAACTTTCTGTGTTTTCCATAAAATATATTAGTATATAAACAATATCTAGTTTTGATATGTCAAAACCACTTTTCTGCTAGTTGTTCTGATTTAGCATGTCTCTGGACATTTTTGTTATAAATAATTGTAGGAAAACACTATTTAATTTATTCCACTGACTCTCAGCTTTCATGCAGATGAAACTTGAAGGACATTAAAGTCAAAAAGTGGAAGATATTCTTCCAGCTGTGGCATCTGACAAAGCCAGAGGCAAGTTTCTGCATAAGCTCACCAGGCAGTGATGCTGACAAGTCCAGAGATGCCTTTGAGTCTACCACATAGTTTTACTCTTGACTGGTTTCTCTTTACGTCTTATTATTTTATCTTCCTTTTTTGATTCTTATTTTACTTTGGAAATATTTCACCCTCTCCTTCATTTTAGGAATAGATTCTATGGTGTTTTTCCTGACTTCTGGAGAGAATACTTTTATGCTCACATCTTACCTGCATAAAGCTTTTCTTACTTTTTCCAAGCTACGGTTTGATGTGTGCTCCTCCGCCATCCTCTCAGTCTTTGAGAATCATGAATAGTTGTTGAAGAGTTATTTTTCTGTAAAACATATTTGAGTCTCATCAAAAAAATTTTAAAAAAGTATCAAACAAAAGTAGCATAAAGCAGTGTCCATTAATAAAAAAGAAGGTAGAGAATATTTTACATTCATTTTCCTTCAAATTACATATATTTAATTACATACATAAATCTAGTATGAAGATAATAGATTCATGTACCAAAAATATTTTTATTCATCTTGGCCACTCATAAGCCATTGACATATCAGTCTGATTGCTCTGTGTCCTTTACAGTGTACCTAGTCAAAGTGTGACTCCTGGTGTATGCTTCACTGCTTGACTGTAAACAAATTAATCAAGTATGTTTCTGTTATCCTTTTAAGACATTCTCTTAGCTACAGAAATGAAATGAAAACATGCAAGAATGAGAAGCTTTGTAATTAACAACCATACCTTTGTTGGCTTTCAATATCTTATTCATCTCAAACACAAAAATACTTATACAATATTTAGCAGTTTTTGAATCAGTTGACTTTGCAAAGCAAAGAACCCTTGCCAAATACTGCAACAATACTTCCCCAATGCAAGTATTGCATGACCTTCAGTACCATGCTATTTCAAAAAAACCCATATGATAAAGCAATCTGGAACTATCTTTATAAGCTGTCAATTAAGGCTAAGTAATCGATATGTTTAATAGCTTTAAAAGGAAAGTAATTTAGAAAAGTCCTTATTACTGAGATTGTGAAAGATTAGTTGTACATATCAATTTACCTGTTCATTTTGATAGTGCTCTCTATTTTTCTCAAAGAACAGAAAAAATTAAATCCTTTTTCATTGAGGATGGTGTCAAAAACCCTCGTACTTCTAATTAGCTAGAATTTCATAGGAGTTTTCTTTTTTACCCTTTTTCTAAAATTACCTAACATCTATAAAAAATGTGCACCACTATACACTATTTAGCCTCCTAAACATTCTCAGTAAGTATGTTTCTCATATTTATAATACCAATGCCTAAATAAAAATAGAATTCATGTTAAAAAACACCTTTTTTATGTTAGTTTCTCTGCTAATTTGTACCTTTATTTCCTTCTTATTTTCCTCATACTTGCATATAAATCACACACAAAGTCCAAATTCTATTGCAGTGAACACACACATATTTTGTAATATATAATTAACCACTGCATAAAACATTGATTACATGAGAACATTAGATAAGAAATTCTGCTCTATTTATTCATCAGGCAGAACAAAATCTTCCAAAAGAGAGTGCCAAGATAAATATTTTCAAAAAAACTCAATACCAAAACCAAAACTGAAAACTTCTAAAATTAAGATTTTAAAGTATTTTAAATGTAATAAATTACCAAGAAAAGAAAGAAAGTCTCATGAAAAAAATATAGGACCCAGTCTTATTTATTTATTTATTTACTTATGTATTTATCTAACTAACTTTTTGCTTGTTAACATTAACAAATATTTCTGGACAATCATCAAACATCCTCTTTTTATCAGAGCAAACAGTTACCAGGCACATAACCCAGGATATAGTACAGGATTCTCTATGTCTCTTCTCTGTCCTTCTCTAGTTAAAAAAGTTGTGTGGGCAGTCTTTTCAGAGTTTCTGCTTTCCAGAATTCTTAGTCCAGCCCTGACAGGCTCCAGACTGTCCTCCGTAGTTCCTGTATTTGTGAATTTCTGGTTTTTGAAGTGCCATTGTTCATATGGACCCCTTGAGGTGAGGACACGAAACTGAGAGTGGTGGCTGATACACTGGAGGCTTGTGCTGCTGTCCAGAGGGACCTCAACAGGCTGGAGAAAAGGAGTGACGGGAACCTCGTGCAGCTCAACAAGGGGAAGCAGCAAGTCATGCACATGGTGAGGAACAGCTCCAGGCACAGTAGATTTTGGGGCCACTCAGCTGGAAAGCAGCAGGAGAAAGGCCTGGGCGTCCTGGTGGACACCAAGATGAACATGAGCCAGCAACGTGTCCTTGTGTCAAAGAACTGCAATGATATCCCAAGCTTCACCAAGAAGAGCATTCTCAGCAGGTTGTGGGAGATTATTCTTACCGTCTCCTCAGCACTGGTGAGGCCACAGTTGCTGTGCTGTGTCCAGTTCTGGGCTCCTCAGTAAAAGAGACATGTGGATATACCATACAGAGTTCAATGAAAGATCACAAAGAAGGGACTGCAGCAACTCTCCTAAAAGGAAAGACAGAGAACTGGGACTGTTTAGGCTGGGGAAGAGAGAGCACTCAGTATATGGATATCTGAAAGGAGAGTGTAACAAAGAGAGAACCAAACCCTTTTCAAGGGTGCAGCAATAGAGGCAATGGGCAACACATGGAAACACAGGGCCTCCAACAGAACATCAAGAAACATATTTTTACTGTGAGGGCTGCAGAGTCCTCCACCTTGGAGGTACTCAAAAGCTGTCCAGATGTGGTCTTGAGCAAGTG
Organism: Pardalotus punctatus; assembly: GCA_013400915.1. Lineage (NCBI taxonomy): Eukaryota > Metazoa > Chordata > Aves > Passeriformes > Pardalotidae > Pardalotus > Pardalotus punctatus. The sequence goes on along the minus strand of VZTX01021909.1, from coordinate 370,267 downwards.
GCTATAGGCAGACTTGCTTGAGCACAGGGGTTGGTTTTGACTCAAGACAGCTTGTTTATTACTATGTGTTTTGTTTGTTTTGGTGTTTGCTCCTATTCTTAATTACTCTAACCTCTCTGTGCCATAGTGACCTCAAATTTAGATTATCAGGCAGACCAATAAATGACTGTTCCAAATCACATACATGAATAGCCCTGTGTTATGGTGAGCCCAGTGCTTCCCCCTACATCCAGTTTGCATGTACATCCTTAGAAAAATTTTCAAGTAGCTTTATGAAACTCCAAATTTGCTTAAAAAAATTATTTATCTTTTGCTTATTTATTAGCAATGTTTCAAGTAAAATTTTTCTTGTAGCTATTAGCAAGTTTTAGCACTCATATCTAACAACTTCATCTTAAGAGTTTGCAGGAGAAAAATACATTTCAATTCAAGAAAGTGTAACATTTAAAAAATTTTACTTTTTTCAGGGCATAAAATGTCTCTCTTTTTGTTGCAGGGCTCGACACGAGAAATCAGGCTAACTCCAAAGACCAGTCATGGAGCAGTGCAGGCAGGAGGGAGAAAAGCCCTGCCCTTGTTTATTCTTACATTTATATACATATTTACAGTAAATCATGGATTGGACAATAAGGTGATCAACCCTCCAATCCATAGGTCCAAGACACAGTCCATCAATTTTCTCTGCCTTGGGAGAAGGAATGCAAACAATCAGCTGGATAGCATAAACAATGAATATTGTTTATGAAACCCAAGTGAAAAACAGAGCACAGTGTGAAACCAAGACGACATCTTTTAATCTTTTTCTTAATGTACATTAGAAGACCACAGTTAGCTTAATTTAATTCTTATTTCTAAACTCTTCTCAAACATGCATTTTGAAACACTCATTAATATTCAAGTGAGGTTTTCAACATTGACAGGAGGTATACACAATATTTAGTTTCTTTGCAGTAGTAGTGTAAAATACTAAAGTACCTGTCATGAATGTACACTAAATAATTAATTTCTCTGTAAAATTCCAATGAGAGAGAGTTTCAGACTGCCTTTAGAACCTCTTCTATGTAGACAGGTTTATACCATGCTGATATTGAGACAAATTACTGTTTGTGCCATTTCACACAAAAAAGGAAAAAAAAAAGAAAAAAAAGAACGTTTGCTAGTTGTGTTATTGTCATCCATCCTCCTGTCTAAGTATGCATGTTGTAATTCTCTTTCCTCTTCTGGTTTTCACCAAGCTTTCTACAGTGACAAGTTCATACAATAACCATCTTTTTAAGATATTCAAGCAAAATGTGCTTAAAAGAATGTAGGAAAAAAAAGTAATGACTNATCCTCCACAACCTTTATATATATATATATATATATATATATATACATATTGCTTATGGAGGAAGTTATATTCAAGAGTAGTCATACCCATCTATAGCCCACTGTCATATTTCCAGAAAAAAAAGGAAAATGAAAAAGTTTATTTCCTCTCTGCTTTTCACTCTTCCTCTGTTACAAGTTTTGAGTTGTTCTTTATTTGTCATGAGGATCAAAGAACAGGAATGTCAGAAAAATTAATCAGTTGACATTTCTAGAAGGGCTCTGAGTGCACCAGGGGAATAAGGGAATGAATATCATTGTGAGCAAAGAAAGAAAATGGACAGGTTTTCTATGACAGAAAAAAGTAAGTTAGAAGGACAATATCCTGTGGATGAAAGATGGAAAGAGAGAAAGAACTGAGGTATTATAAGTTTCTTTTTTTCTGATCCTGTTTCTCTCTGATTTGCTTTAAATGCGGTGTGAATAATCAAAGATGTGCGAAAATTTTTTACATCTAAATTACAAACTTGGAGTGGAATTTGGGATGAGAAATCAAGTCAAACAGGATGCAAAACATATTTTACAGAGTCCATAAGACACAAAATTACTACTTTCTATAGAATGTTCAATTCCCATATACATACACTATGAACAGACCTATGCATACACACACTTTCATTTTATGGTCCTGTCTAACAGAAGATGCCAAAGCACTTATCAAGAAAGAATACATTGTTTCATACAATCTCATCAGAAAAAGGCAGTCTCAGGTTTTAAAATGAAAACTAGGAAATCCTGATTTCACTGCAGAGAGCAGAAGTGTGGTGAGAAAGAAAAGATTGTTAGAGAGCANTGCAGTAGTAGTGTAAAATACTAAAGTACCTGTCATGAATGTACACTAAATAATTAATTTCTCTGTAAAATTCCAATGAGAGAGAGTTTCAGACTGCCTTTAGAACCTCTTCTATGTAGACAGGTTTATACCATGCTGATATTGAGACAAATTACTGTTTGTGCCATTTCACACAAAAAAGGAAAAAAAAAAGAAAAAAAAGAACGTTTGCTAGTTGTGTTATTGTCATCCATCCTCCTGTCTAAGTATGCATGTTGTAATTCTCTTTCCTCTTCTGGTTTTCACCAAGCTTTCTACAGTGACAAGTTCATACAATAACCATCTTTTTAAGATATTCAAGCAAAATGTGCTTAAAAGAATGTAGGAAAAAAAAGTAATGACTTCATGAAGGATCCATC
>VZTX01021909.1:257366-367293 GCA_013400915.1 Pardalotus punctatus | reverse complement strand
ATTTCTAGAAGGGCTCTGAGTGCACCAGGGGAATAAGGGAATGAATATCATTGTGAGCAAAGAAAGAAAATGGACAGGTTTTCTATGACAGAAAAAAGTAAGTTAGAAGGACAATATCCTGTGGATGAAAGATGGAAAGAGAGAAAGAACTGAGGTATTATAAGTTTCTTTTTTTCTGATCCTGTTTCTCTCTGATTTGCTTTAAATGCGGTGTGAATAATCAAAGATGTGCGAAAATTTTTTACATCTAAATTACAAACTTGGAGTGGAATTTGGGATGAGAAATCAAGTCAAACAGGATGCAAAACATATTTTACAGAGTCCATAAGACACAAAATTACTACTTTCTATAGAATGTTCAATTCCCATATACATACACTATGAACAGACCTATGCATACACACACTTTCATTTTATGGTCCTGTCTAACAGAAGATGCCAAAGCACTTATCAAGAAAGAATACATTGTTTCATACAATCTCATCAGAAAAAGGCAGTCTCAGGTTTTAAAATGAAAACTAGGAAATCCTGATTTCACTGCAGAGAGCAGAAGTGTGGTGAGAAAGAAAAGATTGTTAGAGAGCAGTGAATGTGAGCAAACTTTGTGCCAGTGCAAATATAGCATTTTGGGGAGAGAGGCAATGTCATGGTCATTTTTTTCTTGCCAAAAAATGAAGCAAAATATTCTTGTTACTGCATATTGCTGGCTGAATCGCGGTTGCAACAAAGGCTCATAGATATATTCATGAGCTCACTAATACTTCTGAGTGTTTGATGAACATCTTACATTGTTGTTTCAAAAAATAACTGAGGAAATAGTTTGCCTCTCCACTTGTATTTCCCTATATACCTTCTCATATAGCACAACAATGAATTCAGATCTTGAGTGTCTGGATAAATTAAATATCTTCAGCAGGAAAATTTTAATCAGAAACGATCCACCAGTTTATTCCAGTCCCTACTTTAACCATAGAGTCATTTTATATATGTATATAAATACGTATACACACATATGTAATATATATACACACATATATGGCACAGTCCGCGGTCTAGATTTTATCTCAACAGCAAAGGAAGGGGCCTTGAGACTTACAGTCTATGACAAAGAATGAGAAATAAGGAGGATCCTGTCTTTTAATGTTGCTGAGCCAATCTCTGTCACAAGCTTGTAATTTGATGTTGCTTAACCAAGAAAGAAAATTGAGTAAGAAACAAGAAGAAATAGAATAACAATTTGGACCTACATTTCCTAACTAAATAAAGGGGAATAAAACCAGCCACAAACCAGTCCTACATGAGATCTCATTGTACCATCATTGAGAAGAACATCCTTAATTAATGCTGTGTTATTCTTACTAAAATGTGAATAGAACACCTCTAAGTGTATTGTGTGGTTTTGAATTTAGGCAGTGAAAAATGCCATGGTAAAACTAGACTAAGTTAGAAATAGTTTAGCTGTTTGAGCAAAGTTATGCCAGCAAAGAACCATGTAATATAAATCACAAGTAGCCCTGTCTTCCATTATTATTGTTTTGCATTGTGCTTGTAATTTTTATTTTAATTATTTTTATTTTAATATTATTTCTCACCACTTTTGTTCCAGGACATCATTATCATCTTTGATATTTTTTGTAATTAAATCCCAGGCCATCAAAATTTTAAAGTAATCTTTATAGACCTTGGAGAAATCCACTGGCCATTAAAACAAGTGTTGGATGGCCCATTAAGACAACAGGCATTGTGGCAGGTCTAGTTCCTTCCACCAGTGAGTGGGAAGAGAAAATTGCTGCAAAGAGACCACAGATTGAAAGCCTCTGCTCAGCAATCTGCTGTTTTCCTGTTTCCAGAATGCAGTCTGAGGGACATTGCTAGGAGAGATCCTGCATCCTTATGGCTTTGGCTCTAGGCATATGCATGAAATAAATAGACTTTACTGAGAAAGGAAAGATTTTAGACCTAGGATACATTTATTAGCAAAGGTTCAAGACACCTTCAAAGGAATTTGGAGACAGTTATTTCCATTGTAGCACAGATTCTGTTTGCCTTTCTGAAAATATTTTCAACATTTTTTTGGGTAGTACTGATTGTGTATCTGAATACTTCAAGATCAGTCTTGAATTTTAAGCAGAATGTCCAACTCAGTTGTCAAAATCTCCAGCCTGCCCTGACAATATCATAATGCATGCATGAATTTTGAATTTAAAAAAGCTGCAGTATTTTTAAATTTAATAATTGTAGGTCAGAGTACAAGCATAAAAGCAATGAGATTTTCTACTGCTACTACTGGTAGCAACAATAATAGTGCAAGGTCTACTGAGGAAATTATTTTGTTATTTATAATATTGGACTATTTAATTTCTCTTGTTCAATCTATTTTTTTTTCTTTTAGTTGCCTACATTAAATATAGCCCTGCTTCTTGAGCAGTAGAATTTAGCCCTTCTTTCTTGCCTCAAAACATTTTTTTCCTAAGACAGTGTGCATTGTTTTCTAGTTTCATCTAAATTTTTGAGGCAAGTTAAGAAGGTGTTTTTGAAAGAGAAAGCTTTTAAGAGAGAGCTTTTAAGTTGTCTGGTACTCTGGCCAGGGCCAAAGACCATGAAAATGTGATTATATACACATCTTCAGGTGTATTACTGATGCACTTGAGACAGAAACAATTTAGATGTTGGTCTAATAGGCGCAAGTGCATGTTCTATGTAGTACTGAAATAATGAGGAGCCCTGATTTAAAAAATATAAAAAAATAAATGAAGCCCAGGTGGCATTAAAGAATGCTGGAGCTAAAATTTACATGTTGATTAAATGACAGTACTTCACCCTTCTTGCCCTTGCTTTTCATTGCTTGCCATCTATCATTGGGAAGCTTTTTCCATTAAATGTCAGCTGAATTGTCTTCATATGATAAGACAGATTAAGCAGGATGGAAATCTAGGTTTAATAACTAGCATGGAAAGTACCTTTCTTTTATGGAAAGTGGGACCAAGACATAGAGCCTCCCAGTCCCTAGGAATGCATCTCCAGTGCCTGATGGGGTCAGCCCCATGGCCAGACTTATGTGCTGTGTAAAATTTAAGCCTCCAAGAATACTTCATGTGAGACCATTCTGGATCCTCTGATGCACCAGAGGCTCTGGATGTTTGAGCATGGTATGGGGGACAATTTTCTAGGTTAATTTTTGTACCCATGTTTTATTTGTAAAGTTTGGATGACCTAACTTATTCACTGTTATTTGTGGGTTTTTTTCCCTAAATGTTATTGTTTCACCAATAGTTTCTATTTTTATATAATGACTACATGCAATTAATATAAGTAGTTACATATTCATTAAAATAAATAATTATATAGAATCTAAATTAAAGATATCATTTGCTTTTATTTGCAGTTATTGTTAGCTAATTAACTTCTATGTTAGTTGGTGTTTATCCAATGCATCTCTATGAGAAATGCAGTGATTGGGTTGTGGTTTGACTAAGTTGTCACTAGCAGGATCCCTTTGGCATAGCTCTTTTTTTGGCTTTTGGCTGTTTTCACTGTTAAAGAAGTACTCTGCTCCATTAGCTGACTCCAGGCTCAATAAGTGGTCCTTCTCCTTTGGGTCTATCTAGAGAGATTTGTATTTTGGCAACAACTTCTTACCTTTGATATGATATACTGGTCCTTTATTATTGAGACTTCCCATTAGATCTTACTTCCAGCCTACTTCTCAGTCTGCCAAGTGGGACACTCCAGCCTCATAACTCTGAAAAACACAGGAGCTGCTGCAGCATTGTCTTCATGAGGGTTCCCACAAATGTGCCTAAACTGGCAACTTGTCTCATATGGATACAGCTTCTGTATTGTACATTTTTTTAAAGTCCAGTGTAACACTAGATAGATCTCAGGTAAGTGAACTGCTTTGCTTCCTGCTTGCCAATTTTAGTGTTGTTACCTCATGGTAATAAATTCTGAGATAACACTGGGGATGTCTGTGACAGTGTCAAGTCTGTGGGCAGATGAGTGATGTACAAAAATCACGCATGGCTGAAAAATACATTGCCTTCTGCATACATTTATTGGTTCTCCTCTCTTGCCTTTTCTTTTCTTTGTCCCTCATCAGTAGCTGCTGATGTTTATATGCCCCTAGTCTGAGTCCTAATTGCTATGCAATGAGCAAGTGGGAGGCAGCTGAAGTGGTAGGAAAAGAAGGGAAACTGATTTATTTTGTGTAAAACTGACTCAGCATTTGTCAGGGAAGAGTCCACACTGTTAAACTACTGAATCATCAGTGCACTCATGCTCTCTCTAGGGCTTCAGGCTCCATCAGTGACTGATGGATCACGAGTTTGAGTGAAGCCACCTTGTACTTCTCAGGTGCTAAGTCATCATAACATCCTCATCTCTCTCCAGTTCTTCCCACTGCCAGTGCTATGACTCACCAGGCAGTGCAAATCACCTCAAATGACAGTTCATGGGACACACAGTAAATCTAAGCTGTAATTAGGGCACAAATAGAAAACTCAGTTTGGACCACAATGAACATTTGCCCATGTCCATAAAATATTTGCACAGCTTGGAACTGCTGGGCTAACTCTGATGAAGAGACTGGAGCTGGGGTTACAAGGCCACAGCCAGAGATAGTGCACTTGCAGTTATGCAGATGAGCCTGCACTTCATCTTCCCAAATGATGCCCAGAGGCTGCCAGAACAGTCATTCTTTCACTTTTATGATCAGTGAATTTACATTAAAAGGCATTTAAATAAAAACTGTAGAGTACGCTTAAAAGATGTTGTTCCAATTTGGGACTTTATTATGGTGCTGTGGCGTGTTGAAGTGACCCCATGCATGATTGAGCTGAAGTGCCAACCTGCCCTAGAGCTCTGTTAATAAGGATTGGTGAGCCTGGAGGCAGGGATGTTGGCAGGAATGCTGATGAGCCTCCTTAGCAGTGCGCAGCTCATTTCCTTTGGAGAGAGGTACACAAGCCTGTGGGGGAGAGCTGGTAGTGAAGCCAGTCAAAGAGCTCTGCATCAAATAATTTATTGGGCTAGCTTGGTCTACCATTGTAAACAAGTCTTGCTTTCTGTGAATAAACTCATTAGTCACCTATTTTGGAATAATTACATTACATATACAAATTGGAGCCAGGATTTTGTCCACAATTTTCTCTGTAACTTCATGCACAGAAATCTGTTCCTTAACTGACATTATTTGCTCCACTGAAAGGACATGTCATACTTACATTTTTTTGAAGATTCCTACCATGGATGAGGTACAACGTCCACAGTCCTTGTTACAGGAGTCAAGTAAGCCTTGCAGAAGTAGTCCGGCTACTATTTCCCAGTGCTGTGGGCTGACACATTCGCCTGTGTGTACTACTGTCTGTACTTGCAGCAGTGAAATGACTGCAAAGTGTGTTCAGGAAGAACATATTCACATACTTAAATCTCTGTCTTTATCTAAGAATCTACAAGGGCAGAAGACAGCTGTCACTATTAGGAAAATACAGACAGCCTGTTCTGCTTCCTGAGGGCTCCTCAGACGAAGGTTGGAAGTGGGAGTGAGCTGGATCAGCTGCTATTGATATGGGTGGCCCAATCTTGGTGACGGGATTTTACCCGACTTTTTTCTTCAGTCACTCTACTGGAGCAATTCAGTCCTGAGGAGGGGAGCACTGCCTCCTGGTTCAGTGTATTTTCCTGAGGGTTTTTAAGTCTGCAGATCTGAACTGCACAAAGAGGGGAAACATCTGAAAAAATTAACATGAATGGAGGAGTTCGAACGTGCTCATGTGAAACAGTCCATTTCTATGGATTGATTTATTTAGCAGTTCTCCACAAAGTCTGAAGTGACATGAATAGTTGTGTAAATTGTGGGTTTCTTAATATGGTAGGGGAACTGAAAGAAATGGACCAAAAATATTTGGGTGTAGAATTAAATATTTAATTTCTGAGTTGTTTTCTTCACTTTCTTGAGTGCAATTGGAATGTACTTTATTTTAAAACATTCCAAATAGAAAACTCTGAAAGCTTTTCAATAAAACCAAGAAATAGGTTGGCACATATATGAATTTTTTAATGCAATATAAAAATCCATGTCTAAATATTTTTTTAAAAAAACCTCTTAGATTAACAACTCATATATTCAGCTGAAATTTTCCCACACCTTTCAAGAGCTTTGAGTTCCCTTTTACCTTTACCACCTAATACCTGCTACCAATTATGCTGAACAGGGTCGGACTGTGTGTGGTCTCCCTTTCATCACCAGTGGTCTTATCACCTATTCTGGCTGCACAGGTACAAGGTAGATACATCAGTCCAAAGTGAGTCAAACTACTAAATGTATTTCATTAGTGATGGAAACAACTAAAAAAGGAATAAGAAGCTAATGCTTCAGTGCAAATACAGTCTAAAATTTTATCTTCATCAGGATTTTTTGACCAGCTCTATTTATGATGTGGTAGACTGCGTTTTGTAGAAACAACATCAAACTGTTTAAACCAGCATAAAGCCTGATAATATTGAACACATTTATTAAACTGGAACTAACTGCTCATCTATTAGTATCTGTTTTTCAACCTTAACAAAGAGCCTCATTTTACCAATGTCCTTTTAACTGTGACTCCTCTCTAATGCTGGTAACCTCCATCCATTTGCTGATCCTGCTCTAGTGGTAGCATTTTGGGGGACTAGTTCTTTAAAACAGGAGCAGTGTAATTCCAGGCAGAGGTCTTTCTCTCTAACAAAAGAGCTATTGATATTTGGCCTAAATATTTTTATGTTTTTTTATTTGGCTACTTTTTATTTAAACAACTTTTTTTCTCCCTCTCTCTAAAAAATTCCACCTTCTATAATAATTTTCAGGGGTTGCTTGATATATTTCTTTCTCTTTGTTGTTCATTTGTTGTTAGTAGCTAATAATACTAATAATGCTAATAATACTAATAATAACGCTAGTAATAATGCTGTTCTTAAACAACCCCCCAGATGTTTAGGTAGATGTGGTTTTGCAAGTTTAGCCTCAAGTGTAAACAATATTAATGATCTGTGCCAACATATTTTATCAACCTTTCCCTTCTGATGCTTATATTTGAGATAAAGTTTGGAGGAAAACTTATTTGTATAGTTCTAGTTCCACCTGCACTTTATTAATAGCTAAGTTATTTGCAAAAGCAATTTCCTCAACCACAATAAAGTGGTTCCATGTCTTAAATATTTCTAACAAAGTAAGTAAGTCTGTAGTCACAGGAAGAGACCAACACTATAGAAAATCAGTTACATTATTATTGTATATTCTACATGATCTTATTCCTATATTGTTTGAATTTATTTTCTTTACAATGATTCCCCATATCAAAAATCTGTTGTAGTCATATTTCACCATGTCACTGCATTAACTTCAACATATTTGAGATCAGAGTGACTTAACTGGCAGGTAACTGTCCTGAGTGTTCCTAAGCCTCTCAGCTGTATAAACTGTGTCCTGATCTCCAAAATCTTGTGATGTTCAAGGCATGGTGCATATCAGGGTGCACCTCTTGAACACAGGACTTTGCATTCCCATTACTTGTTGCAGGCAAGAAGAAATTCTTCCTATCAGGACAAGTTGTTCTTTTGTTCTCCAAAATTGTAATGTGTGTTCCAGGTTTGGGAAAATTACAAAATATATCTTGTTCTAAGAAGAGTTTCATGTTTCCCTGGTTTTCTTCTGTAGGCAGAAAAACAAGTCATGGGAGCCATCTTTTCTGCTGTTTTGGACAAGCAGGGTAATAGGACAGAATGAAAATGGATAGTTTAGTTCTACTGTGTTGCAGACAATGAGCTCTACAGTAAATTGACCATGAAGAAAACACCAAAATAACAGGAGAGAGTAAAACATTACTTGGAAATATTTGCTCTCATTTAATCCCAAAAATATCCCAAAATTATGGATTAATAAAGATGCCTTCAAATCAGAATATGATTTTTAAAATCTTTATTAAAATAGGAGTCAACTAAATGCTTTTAAAGACATAACTTATTGATTAATAGAAGCAGAAATAGGAAATAAAGCTAAACACAAGTAGACTAAATGTTAATGTCCTAATTTACAGAATAATTAAAGAAAAAAAAGCAAAAATGAACACTTTTTCACCTTCATTCCATGTAGCAAAGTTAATGTTACAGTACTATTATTTCAAAACCTCCAGTGTTTTTGCCTCCAAGTTTGCTCTGAAATCTTAGTGATATACTCACTTCTAACAGCAGAGTATAAGGGAGAAAACCTGCTAGAAGAATCATTACTTCAATGTTAGATCACTAGGCAAAGCTCTTCTGTTTCCTCATCATGTCATGCCACTGGCATGCCGTGACTGGTGGGATTTTTGGGGTTGTCCAGTGCAGGGTCAGTAAATGGACTTAATGATCTTTGCAGGTCACTTCCAACTCAAGATATTATATGATTCTTTGCCAGAAAAATATTCACATCAGCAGTGAACCAGATTCCAGCATATCTTGTCTTCTAAACATCAAACCAGTAGGCTGTCCATGTATGCAGCTATTTAAACCTAAGGGTTCTATCTCTAATAAAGGATTTATTCATCCCAGGATCAAGCTTAATTTTCATCAATAAATAAAATTAAATATCTTTATGTGATAGTGATACTATATTTCATAAATTTCTTATCTTGATCTCATTTTTTGACACTCTTGCAGATGCTGAGCATTATTTACTCTTCAGGACATGGTATTGCCAAACAGTTCACTGATAGAAGTAGCGGCTATAAGTGCTGCCATGAGTGAGAAAGTCAGGTTCAGTCAGCTAGGTTGGAGTATGCAAAACAAATCCTAATAACAGCATTTTAAAAGGATTCATGTACAGATATCAAACAGCTGGAAAAAAAATAATAGTATTTGGGGTGGTTTTTTGGTTGTAGAGTTTTTTTTCAAGAGAGCCAAAGGTAGATAGGTTTCTGTTCCCTATTTTAAATAATTCGGTCAGTGGTTCTCAAAACAGCTAGGGCCTAGAAGATATAATCTAGGATGCTATAGTTTAGAGCTATATTTAGACTTTACCGAGATTTTTTGGTTTTATTCCTTTTTATACTTTAGCAGAAATCTTAAAATTCCACAGTAGTTCAGCTGAAGCTTCTTACGCAAGACAGGTGACACTTTTTAGGTAGTTCAGATACTGATATTTTGTAAAATTTAAAAAAAAAAGATTTTTAATGAGTGCTATCAGCTGAATATTAGAAGACCAAGTAGGCAGACATTTAATCTAAGTTGTCAAAATGTAAAAAATTAGCAGCTACAGGGGAAAAGATACATATGTTTCCTAGCATATTGTAACGGAAAACCTTAATTTCTTCTAGTGTTTTACAAGAAAATTTCTTGTAAGTTGGTCAAGTGCAGCATCACAATTTTACATTCATTTTAATACAGGGTTTTTCAAGTACCTCTTTGCCTAAAAAGGATGTTAGTATGGCTATATTTGCTGTTTTAGGAGAATAATTTTTATAAATTCATTCAATTATGTAAAATGAAACCCAGTAAGGGGGGCTGAGAGCCTGGACTCTGATTCTTTTAGTCAATACAGTATCTTTCTCTAACTGTAAAGAAGCCTTGTCCAGAATAAACATAATCAGACTTTTCATCCTAATGTTCATGTATACTCTCTTCAGTTTTAAATTCCTCTTGAAAACAGTGTAGACATCTATTTAATTTTGAAGCACACAACACATCACTTGTGCCTTTTGCATAAACTTCAGTACAGTTGAATAGTCTATTTTATTTATTTACTGGACCCTGTGTTTGGAATTAATATGTCTGTAAAATCTTCTGTACATTGTCAGCATATCTGTTGAACAGTGTTGTCAGGCAAGGATCTCCTAATCAAATTTATGGCATCTGTCATGGCATCATGTTATTATGGATAGAGAATTGCCCTGGCTAACTGAACCCAGGTATCCTAGAGAGGCTTAGTATTTTCTGAGCCTGACTGAAACTGAGCTTTAAGAATTGAAGGCACTCAGCAGTTTTCAGAGCCAGGCCCTCTATTTGTGAGAAGATAATGAGAATGTGCTGGAATATTTCAGGCAGAAATAACCTGACATCAAGACGTGGGTAGACAGAAGTCATGACATAGGGCAGTGCTAACATCTGCCTCCTCTAACATTCTGTAAACAGCATCAGGAAGCTCATCAAAGCTCCTGACATTGTAATATTTGTCAAATCCCCCAGAATGTGGAGTTAGCCATACACCGTATCAAATGTCAAGGTTACTGACATCAACTACTGTCACACTGCTCCTGTAAGCCATCCTTCCCAGGCTGGCTGACAGCAGGAAAGCTACCAGAGAGGCTGCACAGTGCTCCTGCTCTCGTGCTGGAGCTGGAATCCTAGCCCAAACAGCCAGCAGGAGATGAGAGTGTGGCTAAAAGCCCAAGCAATCTGATTGCTTTAGACTGATGTGAATAGAACTTGTTTGTCCTAATTTGAATTTCTATTATAGCTGTTTATTCAACATTAATTGAGGTCTCGAGCAGAGTTTTGTAATATGGAGTTATGCCCACCAGCCTCATCTTTTACAGACAAACAGCTTCAACCAGGATTATCCTTGATATGTCAAATTACATAAAAAGTGACAGGCCTGGAAGCCAATATAGAGTTTCCACATGTTTATGTGGACAGATGGCTAAAAGCACCATGTTTTGGTAGAGTGTTAGGTGCAAAAGCCTGACAAAAGCAGTACATATACCTTTATTATACTTTTTGCCTAAGATCATCTAAGCAGAGTAGTTTGTTTCAGTCACTACAGGCAGCCTGTGGCAATAGACATTTCTTCCAGTTACCTAGTGTAAAGAACAGAAACAAATTATTTAAAAAGTAACATTGACAATAATGTTACTATCAATGCCCACAGACTTAGAGACCATGTTTGAATAATCCTTGATGATAAAAGCATATTTGTTTCACTTAATAATATGTTACTCCATAAAAAGAAACAATATTATATTGTGAATTTGTTAACTTTGATAAAAATTTGGTATATCCTCAAAGCATTAATAAGTGCTTCTCAGGCATACATTATGACTTATTCTCATCATTCAATATGTTGACAGAGATGCTTGAGTATTTTTGGTGAAAATCTTTTCCTAGGACATGTGTAGAGAAAAATAGTTCCAAATAAACACTGGGGAATATACAAAAGGAAATCCTTAAAAATGAAATAATTTTTAAGTCTTCTATCTGAAAAAAAAAAAATCAACAAAACCTAAAGAAAATAATCAGAACTATTTATGCCCGTTATCTTCATTTCTTCTTGTACTCAGAGTACTTAGGCTTGACTTCACTGTTTATCACAGAAGAGAAGCCATTTGGAATTTTCCAGACACATTGTAAAAGAATTATGATTCCAGTAATATATGGATATTTTCTAGTTCTTCCCTACTGTTTCCTCTGTTATAGGAATTGAATTATATTGCTAATACATAGATTATAAAAAAACATAGAGGATGAAAACAATAATTTTCACAGTGATGGCAAAAATAGCCTGAGAATTAGTGTGTATTTTATGGTTTGACCTTTAAGATTTCGTCCCCGTTTAAATCTAAAGAAAGATCATTATCTTCATGTAAGGTGCTATAGCTCTTAATTTTTAAGCTCCTGTTCTCCTGTTGGAATGTAAGTCCCAGCATTAGAATCCTTTAAGTTCTTCTCCACAGGATGTAGGGAAGATTAGGCACCTTACAAATGTCACTAAATTCTGCATTTTTGGCAATAGGAAATACTATGATTTCTCATTCTGCTTCAGGCTTGCTTCTTCAAGTCAGAGCTATGGGCAGGTGCCTTCAATGCAGTACCTGAATGCAATACAAAGGTTCTCTTCTGAACTTAGCACTCATGGTAATTGAGCAGGAATCACTTTTTTCCTTCCAAATACAGGCGGAGGTGAAATCATCCAGCTGTACAGTTGGTTCTGATTTTTACTCGCATATTGTTTATAACACTTATCTAGAAAGCTGAAGACTTTCTTACATATTATACTAAGTTGCTGATTGCAATATTGAACATACTTTGTGTTTGATCTTTCGTATTTGTAGAAAGGAAGGCAAAATTAATGTAGGGAAGAAAGAAAGTAAGAAAGAATGGATGTGACTCCAGATAGTTTTAGTTCTGTGTTTCTTTATTTCTTTGTTATGTATTTATTTGGTCTCAATTAGGGTTTTGTTGTTGTTGCTGTTTTCTTTAATTTCAATTACAAATATAAAATGCATGAACAGTCAAAAAGCAAAAACCAGAACACATACCTTAGATACTTCAAGACAAATTTTCGGAGTGGAATAATGATATTTTTTGGCGTGTGTTTTATTTTGACCTCACAAATCCTTCATGCCTCTTAAACATCTTGAATAAGTAAAAAGCCTTGAGATAATTTTTTTCTGATAGATATACATTACAATGGCTTGATGCTTTTGGGAAAAGGGAACCTGGTCTAATATCTATCACATGTTGGAAAAGAAAACATAGAATCATGGAACCATAGAATGGTTAGGGTTGGAAGACATCTTTAAAGATCATCTAATTCCAATACCCCTGCCATGGACAGGCACATCTTCCACAATATCAGGTTGTTCAAAGCACCATCCAGCCTGGCCTTGAACACTTCCAATGATGGGGCATACACAGCAGACATATTTATTAATTAACTTGGCAAAATGACTCTCTTCATCCTTCTAAGCCACCTTTAGGTACTGGAAGGCCATAACAAGATCTATCTGGAGTCTTCTCCATGCTGAACAATGCCAACGGTCTCAGCCTGTCTTCACAGAATAGGTGTTCCAATCCTCTGATCATTTTCGTGGCCTTCCTCTGGACCCGTTTTGTTCGGTCACTGTATTTCTTAGACTGGGAGTGCTAGAGCTGGACACAGTGCTCCAGGTGTGGTTTCAAAGGAGCAGAGTAAAGGGAGAAAATCCCAAGGTCCTCCTTATTACCCTGCTTTCTGGAAGGAGGTAAATATTAGACTGAGATTATCAAATATAGATAAGAAGTTGACAGCAGGAGAGAGAGCAAGAGGAGATACTAAAAGAATTATGCTATATTGTGCTATAAGATAGTCTGGGTAAAGTACAGAAACAGTTCCTGTTACATGCTGTCTTCTTTCTTGGTACTAATAGAGGACTACTTGTCATAAAATTGTTCCCTGATACATCAAAGATAACATGTTCCAAGGAAATTATGTTGGAATAACTGAAAGAAAAGGATTAAAATAAATAACATGAAATTCACAACTCAAACTTCCAGGATGTTGAGGACTAAAACACTTTTGCTACACACTGAAATATTATGATGTGGAAGCCTCAGTCAGCTTTTAGGAGCTGTTAAATTAACTATGTGTTAACACATGGCCAGTGAGAGCACATAATACCTACTAAGGTCTCTAAAACTACAAACTACAAAATACCTAATGACTAGATACTTACATATTTACATCCAAAGAAATCACCCTAAAAAACAGACAGAGATGTATGGCTCTTTCTGGGATGCACAGATTTCTGTAATAAAGATGGAAAATTAATTAATATCCCCTACTTCAAATATTATTTTGTTCATTCCGCTCTTCATTCAGTGATAAGAATTAAGCAATACATATGCCAATAACATCTTATTGCATATCAAACTACTGATCTGAATGTGAACTATTTTTTGTTAAAAAATGTTTTGTCCTAGGTTTGTGACATGGGAGATGGTAATTAGAACACCTTTTTAAAATCTGATATCATAACTTTAGAGATTTGACAAAAAACAACTCCATATCTGGACCAATATTTTGCAGATTGGCCTTTAATATGGGATAAGCTGTATCTCAGTTTGGAGCCTGAGCTAACCACACTGACATATTTTCAATAGATTTGGAGTTTGAAATTCTCATCAAGGAAAACAAAACATTAAGTTGACACTAGTAATACCTAATAAAGTAAGATGGTGAAAGGAATAAGGGAGTGTCTTTACAAACAAATGGCTGGTAAAGAAAAGACCTGAGTCTGCTGGTAAAATAACTTTGATACTGAGAGATAGAAGAAACAATGGGTAGGATTTCCATAAGAATTTCCCTAATTAGATTTACTTGAAACTGTATTAATAAACTACAAGAGCAGAGACACAAGAAGGAGAAAAGGGGAATGTATATTGAGGATGTCTGTATTAAGGGGGGATGTATATTAATTAGGCATTCTGGGAAATCTGTACCTCTCGAGTACCTCAGCCAATGGGGAAAAGAGAGATGGAACCTGTGGCCGGGAATTAGGATAAAGAGGCTGCATCCTCTATGAATCTGAGAGAGACCCCATGGGAAATGCCCATGACCTCTCCCTTTATTCATGAATAAAGTTACAGGACTCCTCTGTCTCCTTTTTGGACATACACCTCTGGTGTTTGTGGATTAATTTTCCTGACATGGGGTAATTCCCTTAAGTGTCTCTTAAAGTTCTTCCCTTTTAAGATTTTAGTAAGTGTGGGATCAGAGCTTCACTGCATATGAAATTGTTGTTGCCATGTAATTACGGATTAGAAACATTTCCTCTAAGTTTTAGTTACATATTGAGTTGTTTTCTTTGTCTCCAATAGATTTGATATTTATGAAATGACTGAATAAAAACAATAAAGATAAATTTCCTCAAAGCCTAGAAGAAGGTCTGAACATGAATATTGTAGGGGTGATGAGTTCTGTTTACTTAGAAGTAACTGAATCTTTTCCCCTTTCAGATAATAACAAGAATTCTGCTTGAGAAATGAAAGAAATTAGAATTCAAAACACATCTATTTCTGCAGTTTAAGCACAGTCATTTTGTCTAATCATGTCTTATGTTTGTTCTCTTTGACGTTATGAATTTTGCACTGAGAAGAAAAAAATTATAAAGGTGCAAAATGTTTCAGAACAGTAATGCCGAAAGCTGTCAGTCAGTTTTCCTTTTCAAAGCTTTTCCATTAAAAAAACCCTCCAAATTTATTTGAAACCTGTGGTGCTGAAATTTTCATCATTAAATTTTAATGACAATCTCCAGGAGTTTTGGTATACCTTTGTTTTTACAGGGATGACAAAATATATGTTCATTTAAATGTACTTAGAAAGTAGTATACCAATTTTTATACACATTTTCTTATCCCTGATTTTTACTTTACTTGCAGAGATAATTATTTGGATTTGCATTTGTTTTATTCTATAGTATATTTTGAATTAAGTTTCATATTAATCAGTTAAAACGTGATTAGAATAATGTACATGTTATTAGCAGTGTTCAAATTAAGGGCTACTGTGGTCACTTGTATTGTAAGGGAAGACAACAATTATGGATGCTGTCATTCCTTATTTATTTCTGTATTTATTAATTTATTACTGTGTTTATGTAACAGGTTCTAGTGATATAAAGAACTTATGATTTACTTTTCATTGTGGGACTAACAGTAAGAGTAAATAACCCCAGTTAAGGGTAGTCATATACATTAAGCAATTTCTTCTGAAAATAAGATTGTTTTTCTGAGCCAGTGTCATGCCTAACTAGCACCTAACCAGTTAATGCTCTCTCTTGTATATACAGTTAGATCATTTTGCAGTCTTTGCAGAGACTTCTGACAGGGAGAGTCACCTGCATTTTTGTCTGCTATCAGGCAACTAGTTTAATTGGGCAATGGCAGAGCCTTGTAGGGTGTCCTAATGAGCCTAATTGTTAACAGAAATCTGACTCCTGGGAGAGCAGAGGTAGAAACCAGATGGATAAGGAGACAGGTAAAGGCTGTGGAGTGAGTGCAGTAAGATGGAAGGGCTCTGTTGGGGCTCAGTATTGGTATATGTCTTTCTTCATGCTCTTTCTTCTCTTAGTCTCTCTTGCTACTTCATTTACCAGCTGTGTGCCCATGGCATTATTGTCTATGTCTGTTCTGTTATTCAGTAGTCCTGTGGATCTTTTTGGGCTTTTCATGGCTTTTTTTTCCAGAGTGATCTGAATATGCAGGGAGTCCTAGCTTGAAAGGCTGTCCAGTCTAATCACAAATCTGCTTTTGCAACACTCGCTGCAATGGGGAGTGGGAAGAGGAAGGAGAAAAACTCTGATCAAACTGTTTCTAAGAGCAAGAATCTTCACTGTAGCTTCCACCACCTCGCTAACAGTGTCCCCGTCGTCAGCTGTCACAGTTCTGTCACTGAAACTCCTGGCAACAACTGAATTTTAATGAAGGTCTGCTGTGCTCTAGAATTTAAATGAGATGTTTGAAAAAAGAGAGAAAACCTTTTTCATATCTACCTTATGCTCTTAATACATTTCTCCTGATAAAAATAAATAAATAAATTCACGCTTATTTCACTACTAGTTTTCTACAGAGATTTCCTAGCAAGGCTGTACTGAACTGTTTTCATGCTGATTTCCCCCTGCTCTGATGGAACTCAGTTGCTGTATACGCAGCTCCTGTTGCTTTCCAGCTTCCTAAGCTTCCCAGACTGGAAGTGGAATTCATCTCTGATAGCTTGAATCAGTGTCAAAGTGTGTGAGGCCAGCAGCAAGTAGTTTAGTGGGGACATCCTCATCTGAGCAGAGTTTTAGCAGTGCATCTTACCAGGATCTTTGCAGGTGAGCTAGTTATTAGTCCCCAATAATGATGCTTTACAGAGTACTGAAGACCTTAATAATGAATTTGCTCTCTTTCACTTGCCTGAAACGAATTTTTTTTCATAGTGTAGACTCTATTTTGTTCAGTGATACTTGTGTGCATATCAAAAGAGTGTGATTGCAAAATCCTCAGTTTGTTGAATGTGTTTGGTCTCAAAAGTAAGTTTTAAAGCTCAAAAGGAGCCATGAATTGGTTGGGGAGGAAAAGTAAAGGTTAAGTATTTTTAGTATGTATTGTGCTTTTCTCCTTTGCAGTATGTGACACTACCTAGGTGTAAATATTTTCTCACACAGATGTGCTAATTGAATTCCTGCTTTTATGTAACTGCTTTTTGGGAAGGAGGGCAGATTAAAACTCTTTGTTCTAATTACTGTTTTTCTGTTGCAAAGTGTAGGGGTATACAGTATGTGAGCATATGTGAAACAAAGATACATCTTGCAAATAATGTTTTTGATCAACAGTAAAAGTATGAAAATATAATGAACCGCAATATTGTTGTAGAAACCGGGGACATTTACTCAGATTTTTTTACATAGCGCAAATAATCTATACATAGTCTTCTGCACCACAAGTTTATTTGGAATATCTTCTCATTCAAACCACTAAAACACAGGTCCTAGAATTAAAAAATTCAATACTAGAAGCAATATACCAAATATCACTGTAAGTGCAGCACTGAAAACCAATGTATCTAAAACGTATAGAAAGAGAATGATAGCAGCTCAGACTTCTGACTATAGGCTGAAGTGCCAGTCATGAGATCTGTATTGCAACATTTCTGAAATGGATCACCTGCTCTAAGGGTCACTGAAATTGCTTGATATTTGCAAGACTCCGGTTAGAAACTTGAATTTCACCCTTCCCTCTTGATATCTCATAAATTATCTCTTGTTACCTGAGTAAGCACAGCCATTAGTACAGGCTACCCTTTGAAAGGTACCTGTGTTTTTGCTTTTTTTCCTTCCTGTGAATGAAGAAATGACAGTTAGGTTTAAGGAAGATCTCACACAACTATTTTGGTATGTGAAAGGAGATTTCCCTCCACCCTATTTTAGTATCTGTACTATCATAGGATATGTTCAATTTCCTATACAAATAGCCTGAAGTGAGAAATGAAATTTGGGAAGAGTTTAGAGGAAAGCCAGGGATACCTAGCTGATAACAATACAAACTGGCAGTGAAACATAGAGCAGGGTGTATGCCAGAGAAAAATTTGCCACAGCAATCAGCAATTGATTTTAGTACAGTGCCATAGCACAGAATGGGAATGAGATTTTCTTCATTCACTCATCAATGCTGACATTGATGATGACTGTTACATCTACCAGGACTTTATCTTACGCCAATGAAATGGAACTGAGAATAACTGGGAGTGGGATGAAGTACACAACCATATATTGTGCTTGATCACATTTAGTTATCACTTGGATCCAGAAGTGAAATCACAGAAGAGATAGACATCATACATCTTATAATAGTACTGAAGGAAAGAATGCTGCTTTTGTACTGCTAAAGAAATTATAATATACATTTTAATATACCATTATAATTCTTCTAGCACTTACCTGCATTCCAAATACTAACTGCCTTGTGTGTCCCCTAAGCTCAGGCAGTCTGTCTTTTCTTCTCCATCTTTCACTAACATCATATTAATGTAAAAAATGAAGACACTTGGCCAATCTCAACTTTTCCACAAGCTTCACACATATACCCAGGCTGAGAACCTGAACGTTTTATAAAAATAGGTGCTCGCCTTTATAGTGAAGCTCAGTACAGACCAGACATTTTTGGCAAGCAACACGGGCCTTCTGGTTGGAGCTGCAGATACTAGAATATCAAACTGTTATGCTCTGTTGGTAACTGTCACCACCAAGATGTCCATCCTCTTGGAATGTTGGGGGATCATCTTCTTGGTCTACAAGTTATTTATGCAGGGAAAAAGCTGTCTTCTACAGTGATCCCAAATTAGTCTGACTCTGCCTTTGCATCCTTCTGACTTGAAGAATGTGCTGTGTGGGCTACACGAGTGGCAGGATTTCACCAGTGACATGCTTGTGTGCCCAGGACAGTGGTCAAGTGAAAGTGAGACCCAACATTTCCTGCACTGCTGAGAGGGTCTTGATTGAACCAGAGGGGAGTGAATCCATGTTATCTATAGGTTATAGAGTTTGAAGCAGACTCCTCTGGTTTCCAATTCCAATTTCACTTTTCAGAAGGAGCAAGCTGGCTTCTTTATTGTGGATTCCAGAAGCCAACTGCAGTGGTTGTTGTGGGATAACTAGAAAGCATCAGGCAGGCAAAATATCAAGGAGTGATCCAACTTCATATAGCTACCAAAACATGTGAGCATAAGAAAATAAACACCACTGTCATTTGATAAAAGAGAGCATCCTTCCATTGGTAGCTAATTGGATCAAGAGGACCCTTTTCAGACTGTTTTTAAAATGGCTGAAAGGAACTTGTAGGTAACCACGGGGGCTTGTGCCAGGGCACAACTGGTCTGGTCTGGAAAGAGAAGTAGGGTGTGAGGTGACAAGGTTTGCTGACAATGCTAAATTTATGCAAAATATTAATTAAGGAATCTGAATGAAGAACGCTGGGTACATTTTGTGAAGCTGACTGACTGGTGATAAAAGGCCAAGTGAGATTCGCTTTTGACAAATGCAAAGTAGTGCTGGTTGGAAAAACAATCCATCTCTATATATACAGTGAAGATCTTTAAATTAGTTATTACTATTCAGGAAAGAGATTTTGGAGTCATTATACAATTGCACCCTGAAAACATCAGCTCAATGTTTAGTGGTGGTCAGAAAAATAAATAGAGTTTTGAGAACTGGGAAAAGAATTGAGAGGAAAGCAGAAAATATAATTATGCTGCTGTATAAATCGATGTCCTCACATCTTGAATGATATTTGCAGTTCTGTTTATCATAATAAAATATTAGAGATGGAAAAGGTACAGAAAAGGGTAACAAGTATGATAAATAGGGTGAAATGACTTCTGCAAGAGAAAAAGTGAAACAGATTTGGGTGTTTTTGTCTGGAGAAGAAATGGATAATGAGCACCATGGCTCTGAGTGAATAGGAGAATAGTTATTCATTCTTTCTCAGAATACAGAAACAAGGCAGAGACAAATGAAATTTTAAGGAGATTTAAGTCAAAGAGCAAAAAATATGTTTATATTTTTCCCACAGAAGGTCTTATTAAATGATACAAGTTTCTGCCATGGAGTAATATGTATGATAAAAGCTTAGATGAGTTAAAAATAAATTACTGAAATCTATACAGAAACAATCATTAAGGGCTGATAAAAACAAAGATAAAACCTGTGACTCAAAAGTCCTCAAGTTGCACATTGTTGTTATCTCAGAGGAAATGTGAGGGTACAGTGTCACAGAATGTCTGCCCTTTTCTTTTTTTTCCCCTGAGATGTGTGCTCTCAGAGACAGGATATGTTGGTAGCTGGACCTGTTTCTGACCCAGTGCACCTATCCTCAACATAAAGGCTTAATCACTCAAATCTGTATCTCAAAACAAAAAACAGTGTAACCACTTATTAAACCTGTTTTCAGAGCAAAATTCAGACTGAAGTAACCCAGTCTTTCAACAGAGGCTAACCACTGGGATCAAAAAGGGTAAAATAGTTTTATGATGTCCTAAAACTACAATGGATTGTGAATCTGCAGTAAAAATCACAGCTGTGCTTTAATGTGTAAAACTTTTCCTGTTGAGCACTACTCCAGCCTCTCTCTTTTTTCTTTTGGTTTTTATTCTTTTTTTTCTTTTTCTTATTTTTCCAGTAGCTTCTAATCAAGACAAAGAAATGGCATATAAACATGTAGGATTACTTGACAGTAGTTGTATAGATACCAAATATAAAAAAGAAATACTTATCACAAAGAGAAAATTATATATTTTATTGTAGCAGTTCAGTGAATATTTATATATAGAGTAGTGCTATGAAAAAAACCATTCAAGTGGCAAAGGTCTAACCAGGGATCTTCAGACATTTCTCTCTAAGCTCAGGAACCCACAGTGGAACCACCCCACAGGTGATTTTGCTGTGCTTATTTAGTCTTTGCAGCTGTCATATCAGGTATTAGAACTGGGAAGAGGAATTAATATCTTTTCAGTTTAGTATTAGATGAGAGTTTCAAAGAAGAAAGAAGATGGGAATTTCGCACTCTGAGTCCAAAGATGAAGAAATTGGCCTCCAGAAATAAAACAAATATCTGGATCAACTGAAAGAAGTGAGGAGTACACAGCCTTCAGAAGGATTTAAGAGGAACTGAATCTGTACAATCTTTGCTGAAGGACATTTCACATTCCAGCGTCAGTTTCATCTTAAAAAAAGCTTTTATTTAGATATGTCCTTAAAAACTGAAGGGTCCTAAATTTCTTTCCAAACTCTCCCAGTCAGGGAGAACAACTTTTTATATGGGCAAATAGTGATAGGACACAGGGGAACAGTTCTAAACAAAAAAGAAGGGAGACTTAGATTAGATGTGAGCAAGAAGTTCTTTGCTCAGAGGAGGCTGAGGTGCTGGAACTGGCTGCTCATGGAAGTTGTGGATGACCCCGTCAATGTTAAAGGCCAGGTTGGGTGCTGCCCTGAACAAGCTGATCTGGTGACATCCTCGCCCAGGCAAGGAGGCTTGGAACTAGGTGATCTTTAAGGTTGCTTCCAATCCAAACCATTCCATGACAACAGAGAAGCTATTTGTGTGTATAAAGGCAGAATCACCTTAGATGTCCTCTTGAGCTCCGGATGGCCTCCAGCTGGTGCTCCTGGTCTCAGGTCTATGGCAACAGATCATGTGCCCTGTCTGCTGCCTCTGGTTCCCTGAAGTTTCAGGTGCTCTAATCCCACGTTTACATTATTTCTGTGTGATACAGAAATGTGGGAATATGAAGGAACTTTGTCTGCGTGCACTTACCTCACAGTTTTTAACTGTGAAGTCAGTTCTCACACAGGCTAAACTTCAACCTGAAGTGAGAGTTTGTCATGCAAGGCTGCCTGCATCAATAGTGGAATAGTTTTATGCATGATCCTTTGGGGATTGAAACAGCATGACTAGGAAATCTTCACACTGTTGTACTCTTATACCTACAGAGCTCCAGCTGGCCTTGGAAGGTCTTAAGCCACTGTGGGAAGGTAAACTATATCAAGGTATTTTTCTGGAGTCAAAGTGTGTTAAGCAGTCTCACTGCTAGATGCATAGAAAGATGCCAGAATTTGTTGAAAAGCATAATTTATCCCTTCCCTCTCCCCTCACCCCAAAATGCACATCTTCTATTTTCTTTTAAATATGTTTGGCCAATGTGCACAAACACTCTGTTGGTGGATGTTTCTATAAAATTTTTGAAAGAAAATTAAGCTTCATAGTGTCATTAACTTTCTTATTTTTACTGGTATATGCAGAAAGTAACAAAGTATTACAAAGTACTCCAAAAGTATATTTTTTTATTAAAATATGTACTTCCCTGTGAGGGATTGCAAGCAAAAATTTAACAAATACAATAAAAATTAAAACATAAGATTTCAGAATTATTTCTGAATTTTCCCATAAGACTTCACAGAGCCAATTTTAAAATGACAGCAAATCAGCCATAACTCAGCAGAATGTATTAACTTCAAGATGCTGAAATTAAAATGTGTGTTGGGGAATCAGCAGAGAATAAGGCAATGGTATTTGGGATGTTCTCTTAAGGTACATCACATATTGAATTTTGTTGAATTTTGGTCTCCAACTGTATTCTGTCAATTTCAGCTATTGTAAGACTTAAAGGTTCAGCCATAGCTAAAGTTAATCTTTTTAATGAAAAAAAAGTTACTGAATATATAGCATGAACTTTGCTAACAAATATTTGTAACAAGGTTGCATTTAAAATGCATTTAAGTACATGCATTTAATGATGCATTTAAAATACAACACTGGGCAGATGGGACTCCATCTTTTCAAAATGAAATAGAAATGAAGGACCTTTTCATCAGCTGATCTTATGTCCCTGTCCATCTCCCAGCTCTTAAACAATATGTCATTAAGATTAACAGAATTAAAACTATTCTTCAGTAAGATTAAATCTATTGCTGTAACTGCAATGAAATCTTTAAGAACTATTTCCCATCTTGGAAACAAAGCTACTTCTTTTGAATTCTGCTTTTATAGAATTTTGTTTTCTGTGCAGTTACATTTGAAAAGATAGAGGAAAAAGTCCATACTTACACTTGGGAAAGTTCTCTGTGATTTTTCTGCAAGTGTTTTATTTGCAATGTGCTGCAGAATAAATAGTAAAAATATGTTTCCCTCAGAAGCTTTGAAATTTTCCCTTTTTTTTTAAATTTTTTAATATTACCTTATGAATTTGTTCAGAAGATAGATTTCCCCTTTGCCCCTGGTACCAGATTTATAAGAATAAAGGGAAATTAATTGAGTACCAATTTGTACAACTTTGAATTGCTCATGTATACATTCAGAAAATTGGCTTTTAGCTCTGAAGGTCTCAGAAGATGGTGTTGGTTTTCCGTTTGTTTGAATTGTTTTTTTATTATGACACAAACTGATCAAGAAAAAAACAAACACTCATCCAGACCAGATAGCCACATAACAGGAGCACACACCAAGAATGAGAAAAATGTGGAAATAAGTGGAGAGATAATGCCTGTTGAGGCATCAGTTGAATGGTAGGAGCATGCATCCTGTATTGATCTTCTCTTGAGATATGCTTGTGCCAGAGGGGAATTGCAGTCAAATTTTTATCATGCTTGACAATGTACTACTGCTTCATCTCTTACGAAAAAGTGAATTCTGTAGTAAATAACCTGTACAAATATGAGACAAAGATTTTCCTATTATATGCACTAATTTACCAACTGGATAAGGTTGCCTATCTTCTAACTTAATCTACTTACTCTTCATTATGTTCTTTTTTGTGAGAGGGCTTTCATCATTTGACTTATTGATATTTCAGCATGAAACACTTTTCCCTCTATTATTGTATGACATTCATAATGTTACTACATAAATAGCCTTGATTTATTTCAGCCAATTTCTAGTTGTTTTTATTTATCTGTCATAGAATCATTAGATAATTAAGAGGGGAACAGATTTTTGGAAATCTCTTCCAATTTGCTTCTCATTGTAAGGCTAAATTCAGGTTAGGTTAGGTTGTTTGCAGCTATTCTTATTTTTAATTTTACTGTACATCTCTAAGAAGATGCTTGATCCTTCTTCTCTATTCTGTCTATTCCACTGAAGATACATGGTCTTCTTAGAGAGCTTCATGAGATTCCTGTCAGACTGCTGAGATCCTTTTGATTAATTTTCCAACTCTTCATCCTAGTTTTAGTGGCCATAACAGGCCAGTCAGCCTTTATTGAGTTGTTAATAAGGTCTCAAGGCCAGTCCTCTTCAAAACCATTTCTGGGCACTGGAGAAGAATGTGAATGGGAACAGCCAGAAAGGATTTATCAAGGGCAAATTGGACCTGACCAACCTAACTGCCTTGTGCAATGAAAAAGAAGCATGGTCAGCGCACAAAGGGAGATGATTCTCACCCTCTACTCTGTCCTTGTGAGATCTACCTCAAGTACTGCATCCCTGGGCTCCTCAGCACAAGAAGGATGTGGATGTGTTGCATTGAATCCAGGGAAGGGTCACAAAGAGGATCAGAAGGCTGGAGGACCTCTCCTATGACAGGGTGAGAGAGTTGGGACTGATCAGCCTGGAGAAGAGAAGGCTCTGGGGAGACCTCACAGCAGCTTTCCAGTACCTAAAGGGGCCAGGATAGCTGGAGAGGGACTTTTTATAAGAATATATAGTGTTAGGACATGGACTAATGGCTTTGAACTGAAAGAGGGTATGTTTAGATTAGATATTAGGAAGAAATTCTTTACTGTGAGGGTGGTCAGACATTGGAACTGCTTGCCCAGAGAGGTGGTGGATGCCCCATACATGGAAACATTTGAGGTTGTTTTGGATAGGGCTCTGAGAAACTCGATCTAGTTGAATCTGTCCCTGCTTACTGCAGGAGGGTTGAGGAAAACGACCTTTAAAAGCCGCCTTCCAACACAAATTATTGTAAGATTTTGTCATTTTATGAGACTACTAGATTTGTGGGTGAGAGGATGGCAGCAGTTGCCATCTACCCTGATTTTAGCAAAATTTTCAACATGGTCTCCTTCAGCATCTCTTCGCTCTCTTTTTGGATGCTGTACTGCTACACTCTACATAGATTAACTATCACAGAAGTGAAAAATTGGTTCATTGGGTTCAAAATGTAGCAGTTAGTGGCTATATTGTACCTGAAGGGCATTTAGAAGTGAAGTTTTTCAGAGGGCCTATTCTGAGGCCTATCCTGTTTGATATCTTTATCAGTGGTGTGGAGGAGAGATAATGATCCCTTGTCAATTTTTTCAGTGACAGAAAACTAGGGAAGGCAACAGATAATGTTGAAGGGCAAATCTGCTGTTCAGATGGCTTTAGTCAGGCTAATGTAATGGAACAACAGGAACTTCGTGCAAATTACCAAGGACAAGTGCAAAGACCTGTACTTGGGAATGAACCTCTTACGGTAATATGGAGGGGGACGGGCTGACCGGATGGGGAGAAGGGCTGCTCAGGGCCCTGGAGAACAAAGACCTGAACACAAGTCAGTCATGAACGCTAACAAAGGTTGTCAACAGCACTCTGGGCTATGGGAATAGGAGTCCTGGGTATCAAGTAAGCCTTATGGGCCTGTAATTTCCTGGATCCTCCTTTGAGCCCTTCTTGTGGGTGGTGGTGACTTTAGAATTCTTCCAGCCTTCTGGTCTGTCCTCTAATCTTCATGACTTCTCAGTGATTATGGAGAGCAGACTTGCAATGACGTCATCCAACTCTCCTAACACCCTCAGGTGGATTCTATCAGGGTCCATCAATTTGTAGATGTGCTTCTAAATGGGTATTCAGAGGTGGGAGGAAAATCACTGTTAGGACTTCAAACACTGAGACATGCTGTCCAGAGAGGCTGTGTAATCTCTGTCTTGGGAGATATTTGACACCAAATCAAATAATCCCTGAGCAATTGGTCTGAATTCAGAGAAGATCCTGATTTTACAAGTGCACTGGACGAGAGATCTCCTGACATCCTTCCAACCAGGGTGATTCCGTGAACTGATGCTGAGTCCTGGATACCAAAATATTGTCTTTCCAGCTTACCTGTGTTGCATAAGGCAGAAAATCTCTAAAGCTATGATTACTATAGTGTGTTATCTCTTCCAGCTCTTCTCTGTAAATAAATCCTGTTATGAAAATAACCCCAACCCCCAAAAAAAGAATGTTAAAAAAAAATAAATCTTAGAACTGAGTGGGGTAACAGTGGTACTTAAGCTGCTATTTTGCTTCATACTGCTGGTATTGTGTCACTGTCTCCTTGTGTGCTTGTCTGTCTGCACTTTAAGTGCCAACTCCCCAAATTTGTAGCATACTGAAAAAACATGGTTCCTTTTTCGAGTGTTAGTGCTCTTAGGCAGCTCTATTTTAACAAAAAAAAAAAAAAAAGCAGCTGAAATAAAACCTCTTCAGTATAGCTGGAATTAATTCCTAATGCAAGATAACTGTTTATGTGTTTGAATTAGGTTAACAGGATCACAAGGGATGCTGACAATGTGCAATGCTGAAAGAAATGTTTTATCATGTTACAAATAATTATATGTGTATTAATTTGAAGTCCACTACAGCTGAGCCATTATGAAGCTCAGTTTATGGTGTAAGATTTTTTTGAGGGAATTTATAAAGAAAGGCAAAACTTCCTAACAATTTACAGAAAGAAATGAAAAGCATCTAATATAATTCAGAGTTTTGTCTTTCAAATACTAAATCTTGCAGATACATTGCCCTTTCCTTGCAGACTCTGAGAAAGATTCAGATGGTGGATATGTAGAAGTACGCACAGGGCCTGTAAATGTTACTTAAATTTCTGATATAAGGTTTGTAATGTTTGGGCCCAGATCTGATCTCCCAGATGTAGGATGCATAATTAAAAGGCATGATTCCAGCTTTGGATATAGCCATGTATGCTGCAGGTGTTCTAGTGAATGCTGTGTCATCATAGCTGCTGAGTGGTGTTAAGGAAAAAAAAACCAACCAAGGAACAGTGGTATAAATATAGTGTAAGAGTTGAGGAAATCATTGCTGTTGCAGAAAGCATAACAGGTCACCCAAAACAGGTGTTGCAGCACATCTGAATGTATAAATATTTTGGTCATGTTTGCTTGTCACCATGAACTTGTTTGTGGATAATTCTTGCAAATATAAATTTTTCTGCCATTGGATCTTTGCAGTCTACTAGCAGATTTATCAGCTCTAGAAGTCAGCACTTTATTTGGGTCAGAAATTATGGAAGCAGAGTGCATTATTTTTATTGGTCTAATTTCCTTATTTACATATCTGTGACCTATTTTTCTGAACAGATGTGGTAATATACTCCATATGGGCAAGTGATTTTTAAATGGAAACCTCAGGTGACATATTTTTGACTTGCACCAAGACAGAAGTTACTGCTAAATTAACTAGATTAAAATGTATCCTGCTATTTTACTATGTTCTTTACCACATTATCTCCTCTAGTTCACTGCAGTTCTCCTTTGGACAAGTTCATCAGGCAGAGTGGTTTGGGAAAAATGATGGACTTCTCAATATAACAAGCATAATATAGCACAGAAGGTACAGACTGGAAAAGGAAGCTCTATCTTGTGGAGTACCAAATGATGTCATCTTAAACATATGAATATTTTCCTTTAAATGACATATGGAGTGGGCCAAATGCTTACTTTTCATTCTGTTCTTTCACGAATGTAAATTTCACATGTAAAGTATAGTTGCTGCTTTGCCTGGAACAGAGGATATATATATATTTTGCCCAAACTGTGTTTAAAATAGTTAGGCTGCATATTTTGATCACTGCAGTGCAGAAATTACCCAAAACCCTAAGTGGATTTTGCTGAGATAAATCAGAACTACTTCTGAATTACATCTGCCATGTTACAATCATTGGATTTACTGCACAGAAACATGACTATCCCCTGTCCTGCTGGGTAATATTGTCCTATTGTGTAGCTGTGTTTCCTCCTCTATCAGTCTAGTGATTAACTTTTGTCTTGTGGCTGGATGTTGTTAAAGTGGGGTGTTTGGATAGCACTTAGAAGAAAAGGATCTCTGGCAGAGGAATAACTGGAGATAAATGAGCCTTCCAAGACATGAAATGCTAGAAATTGATACTATTGAGATGGTACTATTATTGAGACTAAGGGTTCTTTGGAAGTTGACTGGGAAGGACAGCTCAGGAAAGGCTTCTTGTTTTCCCCTTCAGTTTAACTTAAGTTTTGTGAAACCTATTGATTTACCAAGCTAACATATATGGTCTTTTTTATATACCATTTGGCATAATTTCTATGTGTCTGCTCTGCCTAAATAATTTATAAAATCCACACATTGAATTTCAACAATAATATTATGACATTGTCTGTGGTGATACTCTCTTCGCACTTGTCTTTGAACTCTTGACTCTGGTTATTTTCTCTCTGAAAAGAAAAATTTTTTTTTTTTTTTAAAATCTGGAAATCTGTTATTTTGGATATTTTTGTACACTACTTGTGCTGAAATTCTGTTGTAACACCAGACTGTGTATGTTTTTAAAATTCTCCATTATATTTCACTCCATGGTAAATCATCCCAAAGAGCTGTGGCAGGCTGGACAATATCAGGTCTTTCTAGGTCACCCTTGTTTTGAAGATAACTATTTCTAATTAACAGGCCAGATAATTAAATTTTTAGATATATGGGTAGGATTAGATTACACCTTATAAAGAGATGAAGCCTGAAAGAACTCTGGGGCTTTAAAGGGGATGGGAAAGAAAAGAAGATTGTATGTAATATGCTGATATACCTCAGTACAAATACTGTTGATTAAGACCTTGTATCTCACAATTAGTTTTTTGATCAACTGAGTACTTTCATTTCTCTCTGAAAAATGGTTTATTCAAATATGCCTGAAGAATACTGACAGAACAGTGATAGTTAAACATCTGGTGAGTTAGCCTGGGACAGACAACATTTCTGGAATGCTTTTAGCCAAAAAGAAAAAAGTCTTTTTGTTTAAGCATGGATACTTATTTTATCAAACATGATTCATATATACAAATCAATAACAGCTTCTGAAAACCTATTTTTTTCTGTCTAGCCTTAAGACCAAGGTTCTTAAAATACTTTTTTTTTTTTTTTCCCCCATAGAATAAAGTATTTTTCTGTGCCCTGTTATATTATACCCTAATTCCACCTGCAACTGCCTTCTCTCTAGAGCGGGCAAACTTACAGAAAGAACCTGGGGTTTGTTGCCTGGCATGAACTTCTGCTCTCTTGCCTACAGAGGAAATTAGTGGTAAATCCTTTGTGGTTCCTACCAAGGAATGGTTCTTACTCTTCTCTGAAGCTCTCAAAAAACTCAGAGCTTAGGTTGTACAAAGATTTTTTTCTGGTGACTCTTTGCCAAAACTGTTTTTTGTCAGAAATAGGGGAAAAAAAGGTGTGGGGGCAGGGGCAGGGGGAAGGATGAGATAGTTTAAGAAGAATTTTTCATAAAATTTTAGTTATTTAGTAAGGATATTTATTTTGGAAATATTGTCAGTAAGGTTACAACATCCCTTAATTATCAAGCCTATGACATTTCACTGTTTTATGCAAGGGTGTTTGTGTTGTCTGCATTTCATTTTCCCATTGTAACGGCAGAAAATCTGAAAGTAAGCAAAAGTTAAAATGTAAATGCCATGGTCTTAGCTGTAATATTAAATGTTCCCCATGGTTTTACGATTACCCTTTACAAAATCTGTTGATGCATTTTGGCAAGTACAATATTAAAAATTTGCTTGGCAAAAATCCCCTTAGCAGAGCCTGACAGACAGTAAGGTCAATAAAGTTTTAATCAACAAAGGAGAAAATACTCTTCTTCCAGATGGGTGCCACAGAGCAATACTTGCATGAAATATTTATGATTCACTTTAGAATCTCAAAGTCTGCAACATAAGTAAAGGTTGGTGATTATTTCTAAAGTAGGATATGCTCATCCTTGGAATTTCTGAATATTAGATTGCGGAGCAATAAATTCTAGTCTTGCAATGGAAAGAATGCAATTTACTATTTGACAAAACACCAGGTTTGTTATTGAACTTGCTTGTGTTCATAACCTACCATCACTTTATAAGAAATTCTGATTACTTATATTGTATGTGATGAACCTTCAGGTGTTCATGTCTTTTTAAACTGTAGATTTTGATTGAACTATATATTTACTATCGGTAAAGATATCATACTGTCACTAAGGTTTTGTTGTGTTAGAATTTTACAACCAACACAGTGATGTTTTAACAAAAAGGGTTGTTTTTTTTTTGTTTCAAAATGTGGGCTGGACTCTGCGCTTGGGCAAGCAAAAAAATCTGTAGTGAAGAGGATCATTAATATAAGTGAATTTTCTTCCTAAGTCCTAATCTTGATACCCATTCTCAGACTCAGACCAAAGAAGGAGGAAACCCAGGAAAACTTTGACATGGTGGGTGGATTCAAGGTGTCCCTTACATATTCCCGGGGCAGTACAGTAATTCTACTTCCTAATGTGACTAATGTGGTCTAGTCACAGGGACTGGAGTATTGGAATGGATTGCCTTGATACTTCTCCATTCCCAGCAGAGAATTCAGTGAAAACCTGCCATGTCCAAACCAAAGAAGACCAGCAGCCATGGTTGTATTCTGAATTGGCAAAAAGACTGAGAAATATCAAGTTGTCTAGCCATGTCAGTCACTCTTCTAAAGTGGGTAACGAAGGAAAGTCTGAATATATTCTGCATTAATTTCTGCTACCATTTAAACACTTGTTATTTAACAATTAATGCAGCCATTAATTAACACCTACAGCAAGCTTCTTAGCCACCATACTGAGAGTTTGAAAGCACTGAAACATGATCTGTGATTTCAAGTTCATTATGAACTCTGAATAATTCATCTTGTTTTCAAGAAAGTGGTGTTTTGTAGAGAGAAACTTAAATTACAGGTGTACTATGGATTGAATTATCAACTACATTACCATATTTGACACCTGTAATAGATTGCTTCAGCTCTGTGACATTAAAGGTGACTGAAATATTTAATTAGGCATTTCTAGTCGTTTTGCTGTTATATTAGTTCAGTGATTTTAGGAATAACATTTGACTTTTTAAGAAAGTAGTGTCAATGACTGTGCATAGCGTAAGCATTATATAGAATGAATACTTTTGGATCAAATAAATTAAAATAATAAAAAATTTACAAAGTTGTTAACTTTTCTCTTAACCCTCTTCTGTCAATCCCATCCCCAACCCTAACCATAATTGGACTAGATTTACAGTCTTAAAAGATTAGATTCTCTAAATTTTCTATTCAAGTAACTTGAAATCAGTATTATTTATGACAAATTTGTCTTCTGAGTAGGAACAGATAAAATTTCTACATAATTTTTATTAAACTCATAGTTAATTTTAGAAATTCTTGCCAGGTGTTGAGCATTTTGCATAAAATTCCTGTAATCAGCTGTGTTGTCATAAAAAGTTTTCCCTTTAATTGAAAGGGAGTTCTTACCCTTATCTTAATTTTATAATTCAGAAAGGAGTGGTTTTGATGATGTGTTTTGCTTTGTTTTTCAAAATATTGAGATATAGATTTAATGTACTTTTAATGAGTATGTTATTACTCATTCACTCTGTAATTCTCTCTACAGTGATTGGCACTATCACTGTGTCCTATAATTCATTCAGAGCACATGGAAATACACCTGAGTATACTTAATTACACTTCTTCCTGTCAAGTCTTTAATTTTCTCACAGGCAATTTTGGGCGATAGGCTTGAGGAAAGCCAGAATCTTAATCTTCTCCCTAGCATGCATATTTATTGCTCTCTACTACTGGATGGAGTCCACACAGTATATCAGTGCTTTGCCAGAAGACAATAAGGAGCTATTTGAAGCTCTGTCAACATGAGTTTTAAAATCAGGCAGATCTTAGTTCTAACCATACTTAACTATTGTAACTGGGATGTTTCTAGCATCTGTAATAAAACTGTGGTGGGGCCACCAGAATCTGATATAATTGCATGTTCTGTGGCCCCAATTTCAGCACGATCTTATAAAGCAAATTTGCTGTTCAATACTTTTTACAGCTCTGCAATTCCCATGTATACTACTTCTGTTCTTCCATAAAATGTGTTATTAGAGTCAGTTTCTTCATATGGAAATTGGTCAACCCTGACAGTACTGGTTGGTGCCATTAGTTGTCAAAGGAAGGAGCCAGCTGTGACTGTCTCTTAACAGAGCTAAGCACTTTCTCTCTCTTTCCAGGTGAGCTTATTTCATGTCATTAAACTGTTCTGCATGGCCGTGGAGCCCTTCACACATCAGTGCGCCCTATTGTAAAAGCTGTGGCTGCAAATCAAAGGTAAACATGGCAATCAACTCATTCTAGCCAAGAGATTTAAAGAATTTGGTTGTAGTTCTGGGGACTTGCAGCATGCTTAAGCACCTGCAGCTCTCCTGCTCTGTGAGATCCATGGAAATGTATAGTTCCAGTTCACTGTTTTCTGCAATGAGCTCACACTGAGCAGAGCAGATGTGTTTCACATTGCTCCATGAGATTTTTGCCCTTGCTATCTGGGTAGCTGCATTCCTCCCTGCAATTTTAACTCAATGATAACTTAATTTATTAAAACAATGAGAATATCAGCTAACAGGGGAGGCTTGTCTCTGCTGGATACTGAACCTTTACCAAAGTCAAAATCACACAGTAGTAACTCATTTCACAGATGCTGAGATTAGTACAAAGCTTAATTTATTGCATGTTTTTCTTCTTCCCCAGATAAAAGAGGGTTATGGGTTTAGCAGACATTTCCATGGAAGTTTAATATCACCTAGTATTGTTCCATATTAACATTAGTGAGACTATTTAGTATTTTACCTTAAAAGCCATGAATGTTCTGGCAGCAGATTTTTCCTTGCTAATCTGCTGTCTTCCCCAAGGTTGTTTATTTGTTTAAATTACAAAAAAAAAAAACAAAACCAAAAACCCAAAACAACAAAAAAAAAAAAAACCCAAAGCAAACCAACCAATCAACCAACCAAAAAGTCTAAGTTGGGAACAAATGATTCTTCTGCTTTCTAGAAGTCTAGATGTCTAGATAAGGGTCTGATTGTCAAATGCTGTTGAAGAGTTACTCTTGGTGCTTGTGAGCAGCCCTTTTAAAACTTCATTATGTCCCTTTCAACTAAATATTATTCAAAGCTAATACTTCCTCTAAAAAAAGTTTGATTATGCTTTTCTGTGACAATTTTTGTCTACTAGGTTCCTACTGGAATTGCTGATCAAAGTTTCAGGGGCATCCTGTTTCTAAATAACTGGTACCGTATTGTCATATTGACATACAGAGGACCTGAGTTACCTGTCAAAGGTATTTACTCTTTTTTTTCCTCAGGTGGTAGAACTACATCTTCTTAATTATTCTTTACCTATTAGAGGAATATTTACTTGAAATCAGAATGAGATAAGGAGTTATTTTCTGATATTTGGCATTTTTTAAAACCTTAAGTTTTAAAAAAGTCTTATAATCCTTCCTAGAGAAAATATGAAGTATTATCAACCATACATAACACTAACAAAGAAATACAGGTTCAGAAATAAAGAGTCTGCACTTTACATGTAGAGAAAAGAAAAAGAAAAAACAAAACAACAAAACAAAACCTCAAATCATTCCTCTGTTGCTAGCATTAGATGTCTTTTTGAAATAGTATCAATTACTTTTATTTTCTTACTTAGAATTTAATGTTTGAAAATTTAATTTCTTTACCCTTTGGTGTGAAATCTCTAATGTTAACTCAGTTATAGACTTTATTTATTTCCTCACTGATGTAATGAGTTCTCTGGTCTCTACAGCTTTTCAACAAGCCATACTGAGAAACTTGACTCCTCTGGTATTAAGCAAAGGAAAAAAAAAGTTTTGACAGGTTTAGATATGAAATGAATAGTGACTTTCCTCTGAAAATGTGTCAAATTAAAGCAGGTGGGGTGAGGAAAACAGCTACAATATGTCAACTTTTACAGGCTTTGATTTATTTTTAATGATGCAGTGCACCTTAGGAAGTCTGAAGATGTACTCATTCGCAGCCCAGGTCTCATGGCATGCTCTATTGTTCAGGTACTTCTTCTAAGTTGGGTCCAAGATGGGATCATGACCTAGAACTCCTGTAAATAGCAATTACCTCTTTGGAAAGCGAATGATTAAAGTTTAGTTGAATGTCAACAAACTATTCACTCCTCTCTGTTCCTCCCTTTTGTAACTTATTTACACTTCCTAACCACACATCCTACCAAAGTTTTTCTATTGCCAGCTCTCTTCATAATTTATTTATTGATCTATTTATTATTTATGATGGGTTACATAGGATAATGTAAAAGAGTAACATTTTAGTAAATTGTCACATACATAACTAATAATTTCAGGTTTGAATAAAAAAGACTGAAGTTTGGCAAATAAAAAGTTTAAGTATTTAATCAAAATTGTTTCAGGAAATAAAAAAAAAGGATGCAAAACATGACGAATCCAGAAACCAAGGTTCAAAATGAGAAGACAGTTCAGCTGGGAAAATCACAGAATTCTTTTGGGAAGATGATTAAAGAAAATTTCCACTGTCTCAATTTCATAAAAGAATTTGGTAATAGAAATGTAATTTGGACAAGAACCTGGTTAAAAGCCAGATTATATTTGAATACATCAAAAGGAGTGAATAAATAAAATTTCTTCACTATCACCATAAATAAAATGTCTTCATATTGATATTTTGATATATTTTCATTAATGAACTCAGAATGGAGAAATACAATTATGAATGAATTAAAACTATTTCCAAACTCAAGACTATGTACCTAAAGTATGAAAAAATATTTGTTATGAAGTGACAGAGAAGGATGTAGTGTAGTTATTGACATGTGATTGAGGAGTGACTAGAATATCCCCTTGAAAATATCTCCCTGCAGCCAAGGTAAAGGGCTCCACAGTGGCACAAAAATCTCAATTACAGTACAAATAATTCTGCTTGTTTGGTTGGTTTTGTTACTGTCTCTTTCTCTAGAGAGGTTTGTTACACTCTGGGAGTTAAAAAATCAAATAGGAAACTTCTGAAATTCTTGTATCCTCACATCAGATTGTCAAAAGGGGAAACCTCAGTCTGAGGATCCAATTGTTGACCTCTGGGAACAATTTTCAAGGAAGTAAGCTGCAAAGTAACCATATGCATGATTTTCAAAAGCATATGACAGAAGGATATCTGGGGGTATCAGGTGAGGTCTCTGATTTTTATGGGAATGGAATGGTAAAGGGGAAGTATATCAATCTGCGTTTCAGATATAATACTAAGAAAGTTGTGGAGAAGTACCTAAAATAGCAGACATCTAGATGAAGGAGGTAGAAAGAAAGTAAATAAACTAATGTAGGCAAATAAAGTCCCGAAGTATACAGCTCTTAATTAAAGACTTCTTGTAGGAAAGCTTTAGAAACACTAAATCAACTGTTCAGAGAAATTACTACTGGAAAACAGCAACCGTTGTGGACTCAGGCATTGCTAACTATGTCTGGAAAAGTCACTTAACTGCTGTAGATCAGTTACAGTGCTCAGAATCTTAAAAGAGAAACGTATGTTAAGACAAGTAGTTTTAGTGTGATATGATATTGCTAGCCATTCTCTAGGTAGCCTTGTGAGGATTATAATATTTTATTCAGAGTATTGCAAGTCAATGTCTATAAAACCTCATGCTTAAAAATATTTGTGAGAACAATTTTGATACCTTGAACAGGAATTTGTGATTTACAATCCATTAGGCAGAAGAAATGTGACAAAATGCTGTGTACCTTCAGAAGCAATGGATTTACTCAAATAAGAAAACATCTTAACTGCATGAAAGACAAATTCAGTGTGTCCAAATAAAGGTCTGTTATCCACCTCTCAGCTATGATTTGCAATAAGGCAGAAAATACATCATTTGGTCAAGTGAGATGTTTAACTCTGCTTCAACATAAGTTGCTGTTTTCAGTCATCATGCCTTGGAGTGAAGCTGAGTACAGCAGGTGTTGCCTGGATGGTCACTATGGTCTGAAGAGTAAGAGCTGAGTCAGTGGAAAGCTGTGGAAAAAAAACCCACAACCCACATGGCCTCCAATAAGGCTGGGAGTTTATTGTTTTTGCTACAGGAAAAGGGCAGTTTAAAATAACAAATTAACCCATTTTAGATTCTAGGAAGAAGAAGTTGCTACTTATGAATATAGTGAGTCAAATCACTGGTAATTAAATCCGAAAAAAAGAAAAAAAAGTTTTTGAAGTCCTGAATTCTACCTCAA
This sequence comes from Pardalotus punctatus, assembly GCA_013400915.1. Taxonomy (NCBI): domain Eukaryota; kingdom Metazoa; phylum Chordata; class Aves; order Passeriformes; family Pardalotidae; genus Pardalotus; species Pardalotus punctatus. The sequence goes on along the minus strand of VZTX01021909.1, from coordinate 331,226 downwards.
ACAAGCAAGATGTTGCAGAGTGTAGAGAAACAACTCAATAACAAACATAAATTCCCTAGAAGCTCTATGCAAGGCTGAGCACTCACTGTGGCAGGACATCCCCCCTCCACTTCTCTTCATGAGTGCAACAGATAACTGGTGACTAAAGAGATAGCCCAAGGGCTCACAGGCCCAGCAGGAGTCACCTCTGGCACCAGTGGTGCTCAAACCTCAACTAGGAATCAACATCTTAGTCTGGAGAGCTGATGTGGGAAGAGGTAAAAGAAAAATACTGACATAAGAATCACAGTTTTTACACTATAAAAGATACACAAATTACCACTGAGGCAGAAACCTCTTACACCCTGAAAGTGTTTGAACTTCTCCCCAGAGCTTGGACGCAGGTTCTGTGGTTACTTCTCTGGAGATTGAGGGAAAGGACTTCGATGTGTGCCCCACCAGGAATTGGATGGTAAAATACATTGAATCCTAAGTTTATACTATTTCTTCGCTAGCTGTAAGTACCTTAAAGTACCTTATCGTGCACTGTATGTTAATCTACTAGTAGTCTTTATTCCTGTGTAGTATTGGTCTACTTTAAGTCATGTCTGTTAGTTTTCTCATCTATTAATAAATTATTTACTTTATAATAGACAGAATCAGTCATTGTTAAAAGAAGTTACAAACGAGAGTGGGTTTTGGAGTGCTGGCCATCTCTGTAGGTTACTGTTTGCTGCCAGAGGCCTGGGCAGGAAGCAGGGTTCACCTAAACTCCCACATCCATTTGTGACACTCACCCCTATTGCCAAACTAATTCTGGTAATTGCTACTCCTGCAACACTATTTCAGGGCTGCTTTTCATACCTGCTGGCAAGTGGTATACTTTTCCTGTAAAGAGTGAATGGGTAATACTGAAGTCTCTAAAATACACTCGATCTGGGTGACTGGTTTGGGGTTTATTTTTCTCTCCCTTTCTTTTCAACTTTATTCACTGTTCTTTTAAAGGGAGGAGTGACTTGTCAGATAGATCTCTTGGTGGAGGGAGAAGTCAGTCCCAGAGTTGATGGATAAAGCTCTCTGAGGCGCAACAGGGGATTCAGCATGGTTCAGTTCAGCTCAGATGGTAATGCAGGTTTGTAAAACCAAACCTGCAAGCAACGGTCTGCCTTATAATGACAGAGTGGCCAGGGTGGGAGGTATAAGCCTTTTGTGCTTCTATTCTAGCAGTCTTGTTAGCTTAAATTTGTCTGGGGTGTTTTTTGGTGTTATTTTATTTATTTACTTGTTTTTCTCTTTTGGGTTTTTTCTTTGGTTGTTTGGTTGGTTGGTTAGGATTTTGGGATTTTTTTGGTTTTTTTTGTGTTCTTTGGTTTGTGGGTTTGTTTGGGTTTGGTTTTTTTTTGGTTTTTTTTTTTTTTTTTTTCCTTTGTGTTTTTGTTGGGGTTTTTTGGGGTTTTGTTTTTGGGGATTTTTTTGGTTTTTTGTGATGGTATTTTTTATTTTATTTTTTTTAAATTTAGAAACCTTCCAATGTTATTTAAAGAATACAGAATCAGGAAAGTCTATACGGATTTAACTTAAAGTTGTAGCTGACTCAGGATCCCATTCACTTGGGTTAATAGCCTTTGATTAACACAATTTGTCTGGCAGGTTGCTCAGCTCAGCATGAGCATTTCAGTCTTCACTGAAATGTTAGTGGGCAATTAATATGGTCACTACAGCCCTGGTGCAGAAGCGCACAGCAGCCTGATGCACCAAGGGCCTTCACAGCAGGACAGTGACACTGCAGTGGGACTGATTAAAATATTATCTTGATAAGACTGAAATAGTGCCAAATTAGACTAGTGGCAAAAAATAAAAATTAAAAAAAAAGACAACCAGAAAAAAAAAAAAAGCTAAAGAAACATGTGACTTCCAGCTTCCCTGACTTGCCATATGTGGGTTTGTATGTGGTAGAGTCAAGGAGTTTGGTTCTGAAGTAGTAGATTTTTTTCTCAGATGTGGTGTCTGCAAGTTCCTGTGAATAAAGGTCACTTCGTATACAGAATATATAATTATATGAAACCAATTGTCATGTTGTACTGGGCTTCGGCTTAATTTCCTGCTTTGCCACAAATTCCTTCCTTGTATTAGGGGATACCTAGCAAATGTATTGGAAGACGTCTGGATGCTTGCCTTCACTCAAATTCATTAAGCACCTACTCAACTAATTTTATGTTTCAACTTTTTTTTTTAACTGCCTAGGATTTATATCACATCTTAGAAAATTAGATGGTTTTTCCGGATTGCTTCTGAGAGTAACAGTCTGTTCTCAAATAAGTATGAAAAATTCAAAAACATCCATTCAAAAAAATAACATAGAGCATCATAGAAATTTGTAATTCCTTTTCCCTTTCTACAGTCATTTGAAAAATGATTAATTGTACAGGCTGAGTATAGGATTAGAAGCAATTTTATAGTTGCTTTTCCTTGTTCCCAGGAGGAAACAATATTCAAAATTATTCAGACATCTAAAAACAAATTAACAGATCTGTAAATTTACCTGTGGACAACTGGAAAGCAGAATATTAACAAAATATTGCAAACCCACTAACTTTATAAAAGGGTCTTGGTAAAAGCAAAAGTTTTATTTGATGCATTTTTATTTCTATCATTTTCATGAGTTTAGGCTCTTTCAATTTTCAAATTGAGTTTCAAAATAGTTAATTAAACTTTGCTCCTTTTACTTTCCAAAATTGTCTTCACCTGGCAAATTTTTTTGTGCAATTGAATATCTATTTTTGACATGCTGATTCTTAAACTTCTTCCTCCCATGGATTCATTGTTTGATCATTTAAAAGTATCTTGGTCTTAGTCAATGCAGCTGATTTTCAACAACAAAAAGAAGATAAACTGAGATCTTAAACATTATTTATTAGATCTTTTTAACAGTGATAATTTGGACCGATTTTTTGGTTTGTGTTATTAAGCAGTTTTTTTGATACCACTGATTTGACATTAGTTATCTCTTATCTCTTTCTAGCGTTATAAAAATATGTTGTCTTGGAACTATGTGTACAGAAGGGAAAAGACTGAAATTCTAGAGGTGACTAGAAGCCTATTGTATTTTACCATTGAGTCTCAGAAATATTGAAAAGACAAAAATACTGTCTTTCCCTTTGTATTCCTGTGCTTTAAACTGAAGTAGGAGCTTGATTTTTTTCCCGCTGTGTTGTACTGTCACCTTTAGGTGCATAGTTTAGGACTTTGATTCTCTGAAGGAACTTTGAATTTCTTAGACAAATGGACCAGCAACATGTTTTTGACAGAAAGGGAAAGATTTTGTGGCATATTTTTAAGAAGGGCCCAGCAATGTATGTATTAAAAATTACATCATCTACTTTTAAATAAAAGCAGAACATTTTTAAGAGGCTATTGTTCTTCTAAAATTTTAATAATTATGCTTTGAAATTTGTTAATGAGCAAGATTGTAACTCACTGAAGCACTACAAAAGTATATAGGTTAAAATATATTGCTAATACTGGGTATTGAAACAGCAGCCAAAGATATTAGTTTACTACTGTAGCTAACAATATATTATAGAATTTTCTACATTTTGTATCTCTTCATTACTCTCCTTGCTGTTAACAGCAAGTCACTGTTTTCTGCTTTTATTATCTTTGTATTTTCTCTTTGTCTAAAAGGAACAATGATACTCGGGAGACAGGTGGTTTAGTACCTGAACAATTAGGGCTAAAAGCCTAGTCCAGCTATCAAAACCAGTATGTAATGACCATTAATCTGATAGAAATCCTTTGCATTCTCTGAACAGCAATATATAACTAATTTTGTAAAAGATAAACAGAGCTCAAAAGTCTATATATGTGTATAGTTTTTTCTGGGTTTAGATAGAAACTCTCAGAAAGATACTGGAATGTGTTTTATTGCCTTGAGTAGACTGTCATTTCCATATCATAAAATATCTTGACCAGGTTAGATTACTTCTGTGTTTTGGCCAAAAATGAAGACATTTTAATCAATTTTTACCTATTTTTCTCTTCATTTTTTGCTGTAAAACATCTACCGCAGAGTCCATTCAGGAATAATATTTTTTTCTCTCTTCTTCTTGTACTTTCATTTTAAATATCCTCAATAAATATTATCCCCACCTTCTTCTCTTCCTGTCTGGTATTTCATATTTTACTTCATCTTTAAAACTGACTTGTCATTGTTGCTTGACATCCTTTATGAAAAAACTCATGTTAAGTTGATTCCATGTAGAACATTTCTAATTCAATACCATGGATAACATTATTCCAGTTAATTCAATGTCTTGTATTAACAACTTGAATTTAAAGAACAATGACACCCCTACAAACTGTAGATAGAATTTAAACCAATGACACAGAGTCAGCTCAAAAGAGATACCGTTATTTCATGTACAATATTGAAAACTCTTCTTGAGTAGATATTATAATCATCATGACCAAGCTGCATGTGCAGTATGGCTAATTTTGTGGACACTTCATTTAGATTTTAATTTGAAAAAGAAATTAATGGGCAAACATAACATTTTGTTTTTTTTCTTTTCTAGCATTAAACCATGCGTATTCTTCAGATCACTGCTATCACTTAAATATTCCTGAGATAATAACTGTAGGGTTTTTATAAACATTTGTTTTAACTTTTTGCTATTCCTTCCAGTTTCTGTCAAGGCAACATTTGTTTCTTCTGTGTTTGTCTATGATATATTTTTTTATATGGTACTTCATTTTGCAGCTCAGCAATATACGTACCTGTAGCACACTGTTTGCAAACACTGACCGACAAATCTCAGAAATATTGATGCTTTATTCAGCCAACAATGTGTAACACTGAACCCATATCGTAAGCCATAACCAAAGTGTTGACATCAGTGCTACAATTTGTCATCATTTGTCCACTGTCACTTTGAGCTCTTGAGGTGACTAAAGTAACAAATGAGTTGTCTCTTCTCAACCTGATTTTGCTCCTCAGGGAAGAACTTGTCCTTTAGCCCCGTTTAAAACATCTTGATCTGGTGCCAAGCTAAGGCTTACATACCCAGTTTTGCTCTTGGCAGATTAATTTCATTCTTTTGTTCAATGGCTAATACAGATATATGTAACTATATTTTGACTGATGTGTCTGAGATGCATTTTTCACTGACTCCCATAAATTCATCCCATTGATGTTCTTTTGGACATTTTATTCTGAATGAAAGAAATTATTCCCACAGCAGAAGAAAAACTGAAAATGAAGAGCAAAATCATGAATCATTTTTGTCAGATGGTCAGTAAAACTTTTCATTTGTAGGAAAGGATGACCCTGCTCTTACTGCTTTTGGAAGGGCATGGCTTATGCAGAACTGCATAAAACCAAGTCTGGCTGATACTCTTTGGATCTAAGAAAAACTGGTTTTCTAGCTCATGCTGCATCCAGCTGGGAGATGAAAGAACAGGCTCATATCCTTCTAAGACCATCATGCTTGGAAGGTTCTGGAGACCAAGAGATGGCTGAAGGCAGGTGAAGGATTTACGTATCTTCAAAAGGAGAAAAAGCAAGCCAGAAGAATGCAGGTTGGACAGATTTAGTTTGGATCCTGGGAAAACAATGCAGTGAGTTTTGAAACATATTTCTAGGCACATGGAGGAGAAGAAGGCTGCTGGAAATAACCAGCATACATTTACCAAGAGCAAATAATATCTGACAAACCTGACTGTCTTTTAAATGTTGTTGTGTCCATCTTAGGATGTTAGGATAGTATGGTCTGGAGGGATGGACAATTGGTAAAAAGCTACTTGAATGGTCAGCCCCAAGGGGTCATGGTTAATGGGTCTTGCTTTATCGAGAAGTCCACAGAAGGGGAAGGCTGTAAGGGTCTCTCCTGGGACTGTCCTTAATGCTTTTATCCTTTAATACATGATCTGGAGGGGTAATGGGGCACACAATCATCATTTGTGCAGATGACACTGAAGTGGGGAGACAACTCCATGGCAGGATACCTTCCAAAGGGATCTGGATAGGCTAGAAGATTGGGCCAATAGGGACTTCATGAAACTGAGCAAGGGCAGATGCCAACTGCTGCTTCTGGGACAGAGAAGACCCTAAAATGGCACTGGTTAAGGACAGAGAGACTGGGACCAGTCCTGTGGGAAAAATCCTGGGATTTGGTGGTCAGTAAGCTGTGCTCCGTCATCACAGGTAGCTTTGACTTGAAAAGGAGAATGGCCAGATGACAGTGATTGTCTTCCTCCACTGCACACTCGTTAGAACACATCTGCAGCTTTGCCTGCACCACAGGGAGAGACTGAGGGACAGGGGCTGCTTCAGCCTGGAGGAGAGGGCATCTGACAGCAGCCCAGTGCCTGTGGGGAAATTGTCAAGGGGGAAGAGCCAGGCTCTGCACAGCTCAGAGCAAAGAAAAAATGCGAGGCAACTTGAAAAACTTGAAATGAAGGGTTCAGACTGTGTATGAGGAAGAATTTTTTCCCATAAGGCCAGCCCAGCAATGAGACATGCTGACTAGAGAGACTGTGCAGTCCCTGTCCTTGGAGGTCTGACCAGACTAAGTTCTGAGTAACCAGATCTGACCTCAGAAATGGGTCTGCTATGAGCAGGGGCTGCGTTTGATGACATTCTGAGGTCTCTTCCAACCTGAGTTGTCTGTGAATCACTTTGTCAAAGCTTTTTTCTTATTCTCTCTATATTCTATAAATATTTTTTTCTAGTTTCCCCCCATTATTTTACTACTACTGGGTTTGATTTCTCTGTGCTAAGATCTGATTTCTCTCTGTCAGCTCTTTGATCTCTATCCTACTCCACAAATTTTGATTTATTAGTTGCTTATTATTTAGTTGGTTTGGTTTGGGGGGGGTGGGGGGGCAGTTTGGGTGCTAGTAGAAAATATTCTAGTTTTCATCTTTTTGTTTCTATCAACATTTTACAATTTTTTTTACTCAGCTAAAGTAATTAACTGTATTCTTATGCCATCCAACACTCAACTACAGAGTATTTAAAATGTATATATTGATATGAAGTTAATTTATTTGGATCTTAGAATTATGTGACAGTTCTATGGGGAAACAGAATGTCTGTTGCTGCTCAGTAGTGACAGGAATCTTCATTGTAAGAGTCCTTGTAGCAGCAGAACATTTAATTGAATCAGGTGCGACTCCCCAGACCGGTCTTCTATTCAGTTCTTATACCTCATTTCCCCTCATGTTGTATGTGATTACCCCAACAACCCATGTAACTCGTTGTTATTGATAATCTTAGTCACATAGAAGGACAGACCCCTATTACCATTTTTGTAGGAACATTTTGTCTTGACTACTCATAAACATATTATTTCTGAATAGTGTGACCATTTTGGCACACTTTGGGGAGGAACCATTTAAAATTTTTAAAATATTTAATGGAGGAACCATTTGGGGACACTTTGATCACTTCATGCAGGATGTCACTCAACACATTGAAGCTGAAAAATCAGATAAGACAGAGTAGGAGCTGTCTTGGGGAATTTCCAGAACTGTACCAAATTCCCATCTGAAGGGATCCTGTATCAAACAAATACAGACAATATCAGTCAAATACATGATACTGAAGGTTCAGTCAATCACCTTGCTTCCAACTGATCTCAAACCTGCCCCATGTTTCATCTGTGCAGGTCCCAGATTGCCTGAGGACTTAATGACTTGAGTGAACACTGGGTGCACTAACTAGTCCAGCTCTGATACCCAGCACAAAGTTGTATCTAAATGAAAAATGTGATTTGCATACTTATAATTTAAGTCTGATTACTGTTGCCACACCTGCTATATAAAGATGTAAGATGCATCAGATACTGAGGATACAGAGCTACAGGAAAGAGAACTGTTTTACCTTGTCTGCTGCTGAAAATTTGTTCCCTCTTATGTTATGGATGCTGCAGATTTTGAAGCAAGGTGAATGAGTTGTCATTCCACCCCTCTCCTTTCTGGCACCAGCATATAAATAAGAAATGGTGTCCCAGCTTCACCATGCAAAAACATTTGCATGCTTTGCTAAATGAGTTCAAAACGATTTGTATGTTATGCTACAAAAGTACTTAGCATCGTTTTTGGAAGAAAGAATGTTCTTTCAACTTATTTCAAAGTTGTACCACATCACTGCTCAAAACCCCTACATTTCCTTCCGAAAAAAGGTAGAGATTATCATCTTAAAAGAGCTAATTAAATAGAAAGACTGCAGCATAAATAATGATGGTATGGGTTTGAGATCATAAACTTTCCCCATATTTTGATGTTATATCTCTTTAGCTGTAATATACCAAATGACGGTCTACGCCAGCTTTTGAATATTGTAGTTCTACAGAAACACCCATCTGGACATACTTCTTTAGGTCTTTTAATCTAACATATTCCATGTGGTAGATACATACTAATCTTCCCAGAAGTAGACCTGCTTTAATGTTATAAAATCTGTATAAAGTTTAATTTAAAGCTTCACAGGTAAATATTTTAATTTGATTTTTAGTTAAATACTTTTATGATTTATTCTAATATCTTTATATATGAAACCAACTTAACTCAAAAGCCCTCTCCTAAACATAACTGGCTCTGCATCTTTAAAAGTGCAGCTACGTCCCTAGAACTACTTTCCATTTCCCTTTCATGCAATATGTGCATTCTGCTTTTTATAGCTTTTAGATATTCAGCACTAAGTACATGTTTGAAGAAAAGTTGAACAAGACTATAAGAAAAAGAAGTCCATGCTACAGTTTCGTGAATCCTTGCTGGTTCCCTTTCCTTTTGATCTACACAATCACTCCAATACCACAGATTGCATGTTCATATTCCTCACACAGCAAAATGGTAAAGCTAATTTCTTCTGCCTCATTTGCATTTTAAAAATGTTATTTTCCTGCTCTTTTAAAGTGAAATGTGGGTCAAGAACTACTTAATTCTGTCTTGAGGAGTTTCTGTCAGTTTTCAAACATATTTTGGCATTATTGTTAACTGTTTTATCGCTAAATCCACTACTGAATTCAGGTTTATATGTATATATGTAAAATATATATGCTTCTTTTGTTGCTTTTCTGCTATAATTTCTAACCTGTCATTGCGACAGGTTGTTTGATTCACTAATGTTATGTGTAATACCTGGAAAATCTTAGGCTATCTAGAACCTAGATAGTCAGCGACTTAAGACTGAAGTAGAATTACAGGACAAAGGGATATTTACCGGTCATGACTGCTCCCTCTCTGGGTACACAAAACATTTATACCCAACTGGTTTCTATTGTACTGGGGTTTTTCTTCCCTTGCTTGCAATCTTGGAGCAATCACAGTGGTTCTACTATTTTACATTTTCCTAAAAGCTATGTCACAAATGCTACTATTTTTATGTATATGTGGGAAGCTTGTTTAATTATTCTGGACCAAACTTTGTAACTTGTGTGGAAGAACATTTACTACTTGGGTAGTTTTGCTGAATCAGAAAAAGGTAATGTCAATAAATAAGGAAAATGCAGGACTAAAATCCCCTAGCCCTTGTTGCATAGATGAGCATATATATTTTATTTTCTGTGCTCACAGACCATCTGTGATGTTTGATGATATAGTTTTACTCTGGTCTTGGTCTCTAGAGGTAAGATATGAAATAATAAATCAACTTTTTAGAATGGATTTAGGGGATGGCGGGTGTTTTTTCTTTCCCATTCCCATGATGAATGTATGGAGCACAGAAGAGAGCAAGTTCTGGCATATTGTGGATTTCAGAGACTGTTTCTGTCAGAGTATCTCTTGTCAGCCAGTTCCCCAGGACTGTACTAATATTAGTTCAAAGAAACTAGCTTTATTGTCTTGACTTAATGGAACTATGGGAAAATGTTCGAAAAGAAGAAAGCAGTAATAGAACAAAGGCAAACTGGAAGTGAGAGGGAGTCTGTGAAAACAATGAGCACTCCAAACTTAAATATAATTAACTAAATGCTCTCATTGTGAAAATGCACACTTTCAGTCACACATCTTTTTTTTTTTTTTTTTTTTTAAACAAGTGAGTCAGGGTATGCAGTCTATGCATAATTCATGAAGAAGAATATCCATGTTCCTTTTCTTGTGTCTGATTATTCAAGGTGTTTTGTGGCCCTCTGGACACAGAGGTACCAGCTGACATAAACTATAGGCTGATAGTCAAAAGACCCTGAGAAAATAGCAGGTTGAGGGAGATGTAAGGCACAGTCCTATGAGGCAACTACCTCCTTTCTCTTTCTCTAAGCATGCGTGAACTCTTGGGATGTCAGGGAAGTTGGTACGATGAAAGGAAAATCCATGCCACTTACAGACATCTTTTTCACTGCAACAATTTAATTTTTTTTAAATTTTAAAGTGTCAGAAAGAAATTATTCATTATCGAACAGAGGTCCACTAGCCAACCATTCACTTCATAAATGTATGAAACTATGTTTAAACATCAGTTTTTTTAAACAAACTTACTGCTATGGTCAGATCCTTTCAGGATAGTACTGAGGGTTCATTTCTCACAATGAGTAAATCATTCTAGCTGCCTTTTATTGGAAGGAGATAACCTGAATTCCAGACAACTTGGTAGAAAATCTTAACACATGAACCCAGCTGGCTTGCAGCCACACAAATTCATCCCTGAAGAATTAGGGCAGGGCAAAGGAAGCTGAGGAAGGAGGTCTTGTGAGGGCTAGGAAAATCTGATGAGGCCTTATTTTTTTAAGTTTTCCTTTGTGAAATGGAGCAATCTTTGCATCAGATTTTCCCTCAGTGGAGCTGGAGGTGTTGAATGCTGTGAGGACCACAGTGGAGATAAAAGTGATGAATTCAGGTAATTGAAGCCACGTTAACAGCAGATAGATAGATGAACCTTGTGCTGGGGAGTAATTGACAATGCAAGAGCTTTTCGGTTGCCTGTGTTTTCCCCTGCTTTAACATGATCTTTTGGAATTGCCATACTGATTACTGTTCCCTCTCACTGTCTCTGGAGATAAGTTTATTTCTGGCATATCTTTACAGGAAAATTATTTCCTCAGGTCCAATAGATGGATTTCAACTTTGATATTCCATTAGCATTAGATTCCCTGTGGTGAAAGGGAGGAGGGTTTAGCTTTTATCTCTTCTGCTGTTAGAATTCCTTTCTTTCCCAAAAGAATATGTCCAGCACATGAAAAAAATAAGAATGAATGTCATAGAATATATATCATGGTATTGAAATACCTCTTAGTTGTTATATAAACTTTCAAGTCTTAAAATATCATAATATATTTATCAGTATATATTTCTACTATTTTAACAAAACTGTTTTGATACTTCCACTTTAGTCTAGTTCTTGTTAAATTTATTTGCAATATTCTTGTGTTCAAAACCACTTACCAGCCAGGTCTTATCCACGTGCAGGAAGATGGAAAAGATTCTTAAATTTCTATCTTTTGTTTTATTCACAGTTTTTGCATAGAATTGGAAATCCTCTAAAGCAGCTACTCCTGTTCTACTCCTTGCATACTTTAACTCATTTAATTTAAAAGTAAAAATTCTGACCATCAACCCGTAATTAAATTGTGGCTGTCCTGTGGAATCAAGAATAACATAAAATTATTGATTTTGGCATTTGACTAAATTTGCAGGTAATCCTAGTGCTTTGTGTTCCATTTTACAGTTGGAAATGTCAGGAATGGGAGTGACTTGCCAAAATAATTGTGTCAGAGGATAAATGCTAGTCTCAAGCTTGAGATGGTAAGGTATAATGAATTATTTAATTGAATTATGCTGTAAAAATATTCATGGTCTGAAGAAAAGAGTGTAATTTTGAGTCTCTCTGTAGTTTTAGATGTCCAATATAAAAATTATGCTCCTCCAATGGAACAATGCAATATATTCACAGTACACAAAGCCTTATAATGAGTTAATAGGAACCCAGGACTGTATGCCCAGTATTATGTTAAATAATTGCTTTATTGGTACACTACGTTTTCCTTGGACTTCATGGAGTGAAAGACTTAATAACAGTAACAAACCTTAACTTGACAGCTATATAGGAAATGTTATTGCTACTACTCTTTATATTTCAAGGAAGAAGCTTTACGTGTTCAAAGCTACTGGAATGTACTTCAGGGAATGAGATTTGTGTGGTCAAATCTGCCATAATGCTATACCTTCTAGCAGATATGCACTTCAAGTCTCTGGAGGGTCTCTTAATTTCTGTAAACAGACTATGTTCAAATGCTCCCTGCCATTATAAGGATGTCTTAAAGGCAATGTACCAAATCTTGATGGAATCCCTACCTTGAGGCATAGGTAGGGGGAATTAAAACAACCTTTCTTTAAGCAAAAATTTGATTTTTATTGAAATGGTCTTTGCTCTTGAAAATTTTGAAAATATAAGGATGAAGCAAGATATTTCACTGCAATGTGTAGTCACAGGAAAGCTGCTCAGATAAGCCTTTTGCAACCTGGGTTTGCATGCACTTGACGTCTTTCTTTGTGTATGCCTCAAAAAACTGATTGGTTTTTGAGATTGGGTTCTAACAGTGGACAATGGACACAAATCCTCTCTGGATGTACTTATGTGTGTATGTATGATGTTATCAGCCATCTGACATAGCACAAAGTGAATAACTGTAGAGTTTTCAAAGCAAGAAGATATTCCTTTAATCAGAGTTTAATCTCATGAGAGTGAATTTCTCATTATTGTAACAAGAGTAGACTTTTAGTTGCACACTTCAGTGACTCTGAGAATAGAAAACAATTCATGACCAAGCTAGAGGTGAGGAAAGAAAAACCCATAGAGTTTATGTGAGAGTATTTGAAAAACTGTGTATCTAGCTATTTCCATTCTGCCAGTTATATCACTATTTAGATGAAATTAATCACTGTGGTAATCAGTATTAATTATCCCAAGTACTGTCAAGTTAGAAAACTCTTGGTGTTATTGCAAAGAAAGATGAAACATGAAAACAGATTTGAAAAGAAAAAAGTCCTCAGAACCTATCTTTTTTTTTCTTCCTCCAGCTCCTTTTCTACTTCTCATATGTAGAAGTCACTAATTAGAGTATCTCATTAATGGGAGACTCCTGCTCAGTAAATCTTTCAATATTGTATAGGGGCTTGCAAAACATCCATATCAGATAAAAGCTTTCCTTTTTTTGTAAAATATGTTAATCTGTTCTATCTGCATGATATAAAGTCCTGCTCATACGTAGCAAAAATTACTTCAGCTTTTAAAACTGAAACAATATATATGCTTAAGAATTGTGAAGAAAAAACATAGGCAAGACAAACTTTTTGACAAAGCTACCTCCAAAATCTTGTAAAATAGGAAGATAGGTGGCCTATGATAAAAAGAGTTCGCCCTGCTTCTCTATCTAGAGATAGAATTTGATGGAAAACTCTGGATGCTCTTGGATTCTTCAAGAATGTTCTGACCCTGCACAGTACATTCCCCTGTGTTTAGCCACTGTTTAGGGAACAGATTGTCCCTTTACAAGTTGGTAAAGACATAAATAATCAAAAAGGATGACCCTGAAAACTAGCTGCAACTTCCTATCTGGAAACTGATTTCCATTGTGCAGATTTTTGGTACATACCTACTTTAATGTCAGATTTTAGGTCACTATTCTTCATAGCCCCATGACACTGACATGTTGGTGCCACTCAGGTCTTTACATCAGTTTTGCAGCAGATTCTGAGCTGCTCATACAGGATTTTATACATTCTGAAGCTGAGAAGTCATACAATGGCTGCAGAAAAGTTTTCGAAACAAGGCAATGCAGAAAGGATGCAGGATGGGATGAAAAAGACACATTTGTGGAAATGTCTCCTTTGGCAGCATTTACCTCTCAATCTCTCTGCTCTCTAGCTCAGGGTTCTTCATTACTGCTACTATGAAAGTTGATGTCTTATTCCAGGGAGCAGATGCACAGCACAGACCTGTGCTCCCAAGCCCTTCATGCAGCACACACGCCTGGGAAAGGTGCCAGCACATTGCAGCAGCTTCCCAATGATGGGAAGCCAAGCTCAGCATCTATAGAGGGCAGGAGGGTGGTGAAAGCAATAGTTATCTCTATAAAGGGGATATTATATGCATCTATAAGGATGTGTATAATATAATGATTTTTTTTACCAGTAAAATGCCAATTTTTAACACTATCCACTGAAGTTATATCTATTACTTAAAATAAACCAAACCAAAAGACCCAGCCCCAAAACCCTCATATTTAAAATCCCAAGAGAAATGATGAGCAGTGGTGTACAACACTGGAGGGATTTTTTTTTTTTTTTGTCATAGATGGAGTTGCTCTTCCATTTGACTACTAGAAAAAATCCCTTTCATCTGAGACAAGGGTGTCTGCAGTGACAAGACCTGAAGTCCAGACATTGTGTTTTGATCCTAGTGGTTTGAAATTCAAAAGAAGTTAGTATATCAATTATTTTTATGATCCTCTTTTGTTCTTTACAGTGTTAATAGAAGTGGTTTATTTTAAAACATGGCAGTAGGATATCTTTTCTTTTCTTTCCTATTTTCTAGCTACATTTGTGTTTATATAAGTTGTTCCCCAGCCCATATTACTCAAATAGGTGTCTAAAACAAAATATTAAAGAGAAACAGCCTTTGAAGTGACCTAATGTGCTACAGTCACATAAATAGATGACAGGTTTTAAATCTGGGAAATGCAGTCCGTTATTCTCCTTCCTAGTCCAGTATTTTGTTGTCTGACTTTTCTGAGTGTTTGTTTCTGTAGCATAATTATTGTTCTGAAGGGGTTTTTTCTGCTCTCCATTTTGTTCTGAAACAGTAATTATCACTTCAGGGAGGATGGTGAGAAAAGCACAATTCATTCTCAAGAATAATTCTCACCCACTGTAAACTACACTTGGAAGTTTATATCAACTATTAAAAATTTAAAAGAGACACATTTCTAGCTCAGTGGTTTATATTTTGGAGTATTTTTCTGTTTGTACTCTAATAATGCTCCTCTTGATTCATTTTGCAAGATTAGCTTCATTTTATGACATTTGACTTCCTACTAATAAAGCAAGCAGCTTCTTAGGGGTTGTCTTTGACTCCAAGTTAATTTGGTTTCATGTCATCTGAGAATTTTAAAGCATACTAGTTTTTAGGATATATTTTAAAAGTCAGAAGTGATGTGATTTGTGGCCTTGAGACTGTGCTCATAAGTTTTCAGAAAAGCTCCTCTGGAATAGTGCATGGAGAAATGGCTCTCTGCTGCTGTGTGAGTTAACTCTGAGGTATACTGCTCTGCAATAAACTATTGAACTAATTGAAGGATAAAATCCATAATTAATCCTTTTTATTTTATTAAGTTTCTTTTTATAATCTCTTTCACAGCCTACATTGTAATCAGCTCTAAGCTTATGTTGCACCGAGTACAGAGGCAAATCCTATGCTAGGATAATGCCTCTGTGTTAATAAGAAACTACTTACTCCCCATAAGTGTCAATTTTATAATTGTATTAAAATGCAGGTAAAGAGAAAAGAGATAAATAACAAGCAAAAAAATTTGCCAGTGCTCATCATGTTTCTCATATGTTATGCTGATGATGTCATTGCACTGGTCAACACAGACCTCGACGTTTGTGAGCGTGTTTTACACTTTGGGAGAAAAGTGTAATAGTTCATTCTGGAATTGCAGCTATTCACTCTTAATGGATTTTTTAATTTTTATTTTGCATCTGATGATAGTTCTGACAAAATTCTATGCCATGGATATAGAACCATGAGGATAATATTTATATCCTGAAATTTAAGTTGAGGTGACAGTCAAATGTCCCAGGTATTTTCCTATTTGGCCAACAGCTATCAAGGAACAATGCAGGTGTGTAACCACACACAAAGATGAGCTTGGAAGGTTCTTCAAGGCAATATGCAAGCTATGAAAAACCCTACAGATGCATAAATTTCTCTTTGTCCTATCTTTTAGTTATCACTGTGAATCCTTACAGTAGAGTTTTGTATTATAGGGCTATGCACCAGGACATCAAAGCATTCAGTACGAGCCCATGCCACTGAGGCTCCAAAGTAAAAAGATTTGATTCTAGGTTTTTTTAAGTCTGTGTTATTTGATATGTACTCTTTGTTCAAAGGTTTTCAGTGCCTGAATTCCTCTAGGCTTCTGTTTCTCCCTGCGCTTAATTACCAACACTTGAGTTTTTTAGAGAAGAATCCTGTCTCCATGTAAATAATTCACCAAAACATTTATGAGGCAAATTTTCTATGCTACATCTTAAATAATCACTGGAATAGGGTAGTGCTTTATATAGCTGGCTGGATAATTTGCCTTTTTAGCTATAATTTTATTGATTTTTTTTCTTAAAAAATAATGTAGATAGACATAAGTTGATGTGTTATAGCAATTTTGGCTCAAAAAGGGAAGAAGAATTAGTTTGAAATGAAGTGGTAATTCAATGCACAAGTTTTATACATATTTAAATCATTTTAATATGATTAGAAATTTCAGCTTTATTATAAAAAATAATATAACTGCTTACCCCACAAGCATTTTCTTTTTAATTATTCATGCATCCTCTCTCTTTGCTCTTTTCTATTTGTGTGGGAAGTTGGGTGCTTGCTGGATTTTCTTAGAATAGCTTTCTGGATTCCTGTAGCATATATTATGCATTAGCTGAAAATGTAGCTTTTGTGGCTAGTCACGGTCTCTTAAGAATAAATTAAACTACTCCTAAGACTCAAGCAGTCTGGATATGAATAGTTGGAAATGTTTGGGCTGTTTTGATACAGTTAGAACCGTCCGCATTATGAAATTCTGAGTATTGAAACTGTTGATACAGTACAGTTTGGCTTCTGCTAGTTTTATCACTGCTTTATGCCAAATTGCCATCTCTTAGATGGACAGAAGCTCCTCTTAACATTCTGTCCAGTATGACTGAAGTGGTAGTCTGAATACTTCAGGTGTTCGTTGGTTTTCTTACTATGATAAATAACCTGTTGTGTTCTAAAACCGTTTACAAGAGAAATCACTTTTTGTTCTTGCATGTGCCATGACATATCAAAGGATTTCAAAGAAAGAGGATCAACATTTATAGATGTTTTAAAGATTTAAACTGATATTTAACTTTGTTCCCCAGTAAGTCCTATTAGTATATTCTGCTCCCCTCCTCCCCCTTTTTTTTAAATCTTATCCATAACAGTCAAGTTTCCATTCCTGCAGGGAAAAGAAACCCATACACGAAAAGTCAAATTATGCTTGAAGGAAGCATAATTCTTCTAGTTCTGTAGAGTGTCAAAGTAGCATTCTGGTCCATGTAAAACACAAGCAGAAGCTCTGAAGCCTCTGTTTAGTGCAGTATAAATAAAAGGCAGTAAACTAAAAAAAAATTTAAAAAAACCCAAAAAACAGTTTCCATTTTACAAGAGTGTGAGAATCTTAAAGAAACTGGAGACACTAAAATGCAGATTTTGATTGTGAAGTAAGGAGTAAGAAATCCATAACTTTCAATGCAGGCTTAATCTGACACTATGCCATTGTACTTACATTTGTTTAAGGGCAAAAAATCAATGCTTCTAGCAAAGCATAGATGTTTGTACACCTACACCTTCCTGGCTAAAGAGGAAAGTATTTTTGGTTGTGGAAGGAGAGAAAGGAAAGCATAAGAAAAATGCTTGTAATGAGATCTTTCAATGCTTTGAAACTAAATATAGATCAAGCTTAGGTTTTATTTCATTGTCTGCAAGTCATCCAGCACAGTAAAATTAGGGTGTTTGAATATATATGCATTTCTGTGTATGTGTGGGTCTAAATATTTTTTTAATGCAGCACAGTAAATAAGGGATAAATATCAGAAAAACTGGTAGTTACAACTTCATCTTTCATGTATGAAAATGGGATTATATAATAATTTTAAATTCCAAATTTTTTTATTGTAGGTAAGAAATTTAATTTCTGTCTTAGCATTTAATTATTTCACAATTGTTTTTGCATAGCTAGCAATTACAGTATTAGAAAACTCCTCATTTGAGGACAGATGATTATTTTTCCATGTTGAAATAGGCTATTTTGGTTCAACTTCTTAAATATTTCATCAAATCATATGTCACTACAAATAGATGTTCTATATGTTATTTTCTATTTTAAGAATATTTGAGTACAACCACTTTATACTCAATGGTAGACTGCTCACAAAAACCAAAACAGTACAAGAGAAAAGAGCAGGACAGTTTAATTCATTTTTCAAAGTTGCTTTCTTGATATATTGGGTGATTTGGTCTGTAAACTCTCTATTTTTTCTACCTAGATATACTTATTTCCCCAAAGATATGTGCCAATGTCTCATTAGAGTGCCATAAAATGGCTCCAAGCTCCAGGAAGGGCACAGGGAGCCCCCAGGGTGTCCTGCAATGGCAGAGGTTCATGTTGCCATGGGACCTGAAAATCCTCATAGACAAACTCATTTTTGATTTCCCAGTTCTATGTGTAATTCTTTTTGGGTTTTCTGATACTGGAAGAAATCGACTCTTTCTCCATTTTTTAGGGGGGCATAGAGAGAGAGGATTGGAAAGGAGAAAAGACAATTCTTTATTGATTTCTGCATGTAAAACTGCAAGCTCTTAATGATTTTAACTAGTATATCTGAATAAGAAATTGCAGAAAATTTTGGACTTATTTTCAGACTCCCTAATGTTTTCTGAAGAAGTCTAAAAATAAATAACTAGGTAGACAGAGATATATATACTTTTTTTATTTTTTCCCCAATCATGAATTAACAAGAGAGAAATCCAAAGCCTGAACCATTCTAAAGTTGAGCCTCATTGAGAAACTCAGTCATAGTTTGCAATAGCAGCAGTATGTGAAAATATTTTCTCTGCAGAAGATCTGTGCTTTTCCTCTTTTTATAAGATATTAGACTTGTGTGAATTCACTATAGCTCTGCTGAAGCCATATGACCAGTGCCTGACAAATTAATAGATTGTATTAGCTATTATAAAAATTATCCACACTAGTGGTGGGAGCATGCCAAGATGTTTTTCTCTCTGTTAACTGTATGTAATCTTTGCCTACCATCTTAGCGCTGAGAGTTATGTTATTGTTGTTGAGCATCTGGAAACAATATTTTCTATTTTAAATGTTTTCAGAAAAAAAACTCAACTCAACTGACTATTCACTGAGTCCCATATGGTTGTTGCTCTATGTTATCCCAAAATGGCTAAGTGAAAGAACAGGGTGTCATTACCAAATACCTAGCAAATTTTCCAACCAATTTTTACATGTTGACTGTTCTTGATTCATTACAGCAATGCAATAATTAGTGTTCTTACAGCAAAAAGAAAAAAACCAAACATGCTGGTGACCACAGCAAAAAGAAAAAAACCAAACATGCTGGTGACCACAGCTGCCATGTATCAAGTGGCAAACCATCTGATAAAGTCGTTGTGAGCTTTTATATGCCCAGTGTAGTCATGACACAAGCTAACTTGACAACACTGACTGAATATTTTATTCTTGCCATTTTATGAAGTAGTTTCTAAAATAATAAATTGATAGAGCTTAGTAAGTTACTGAGCTCTCTTTCCTCAAGATGTCTGTGGGTTTGAAATAGTCTCCTACTTCCCCATCCCTCAGCAGTGACAGACGCTAGTGTGTTCATTAAAGTCTGCCACTCTGTAGATGTGCATGCTTTTCTCTTTACCTATTATACAGTAGAGGCTATTAATATAATCTTACCTTTCAAAATCCATAAGTATATAGCAAAAAGAATTATTCTCTTACAGAGTCTATTAACACTACGTTACCTAGTTGCTGTTAGGGCTCTTTGTGACATTACTTAAATACTCGTAAGTCATCTCACTTCAGCTATGACCAAAAAGACCTGATGCTGTGAAATGATGATACTTGTGGAAACTGCTAGAGGAAAATTGCAAGGACAGCTCACCTGTGGGAAGGAACAAGGCTGTGTTCTTAACAGGCAAGGATTTTTCAACACATTCTTGAACCTATTGTGCTCTGCTCAGTAACCACTTTCACTGTGCTGCTGTGCTGCTCTTGGTTAAAGCACCCCTGCTCTTAGTTAAAATTGAGTAAGCAGAAAGTAGGACCAACAGTTAGCAAAAAGCCACAGGTGAACTTCTTTCTCATATCTTCTGAAAATCTACTTCTTCCAGTTTGAAAGAGGGGACAAAAATGATAAATGTTGGATTCATTATTTTCATAATTCAGAAACTCCACTGTATTCACTTCAAATAGCGCTTGAGGAAAGATCACAACATTTCACTCAGCATGCAGATTCGGAAGTAGACTGAGAGGTTCTCACTAAAGCTTCATTCCAGCATATTCTCCCACCCACATTTGTGGGCTGTGGGAGTAACAAATGTGCCTAAAGCATCCTACGTGAACCTTTGGAAAAACTGAGGCAGTGTAACCTCTTTGGCACAGGGTTTGAAAGGACTGCCACATTACATTGACTCTGATGTGACCCAGCTCATTTTATCTGAAAAAACAGAAGTCCTCCTTCTTCCCTCCCTGTTGCCAACCTGTGAAAAACCCCAAACTTCAAAGGGAACAGGGTATTTTAGTGAGAGCTTATCATAGTTGTTTGTTTTGCTTGAAGATGTTATGGTATTTTGGCAAGGTTTATATTCAGGTTTAGGAGAAATTATTAAGAGAATATGATGAGCAAAAAAAAGGAAAGGTCTCGTACAATGGCAATTTTCCAGGTAAGGTAATTGGTCAAGGCTGTTTTCTAGCTATTTATTTTATTTTAAAAATTTTCCTTGGAAACAAGAAAGTTCCATCTTAGCAAAGGAAACATTTCCCATGTGGTCAGGAGACATGATATTTTTTTTATGTTTTCTTCTCCCCACAAGGAAAGACCTGCTAGAAAACAGAGCAACCCAACCTGATGGGTTTTATTTTCTCATTTGAACAGTCCTTTCTAGATTCTTTACAGACTATCAGAGATTTCCAGAAGCTGCTTTGGTTATTCATACTTGAAGCTGTGTTATTAAGAGATGATGAAGGGACCAAGAAGGTTAACTAAAGAAATCTGTGCAGTAAATTTTGACTGTGAGAAAATCTTAACCACCAAGTCTTGGATTTGACTGGACTGGCCTAGGCTCACTGTCAGCGAGAACTCTAATAAGCAAGTTTGCTGCAGCAGAAGCCAGAAGAATATGGATTCATATTTATGCTTGCCCAGCATCAGCCATTAAAAGAAATAAATGAATCTTACAGTCTGAAAACATGGTGAGCTTTCACCACAAATTGAAATGGATACTAAATGGAGTTTGCAGAAGTTATTATTTATTTAGTGCTAGAGGTGTTCATGGTACATTACAGACATGTAAGAAGACAAGGTCCTTGCCTTAAGGAGCTTGCAATCCAAGTTAGATAGCAACAGATAATAAATATAGATTCTGTAGTGAATGAGAGAAAAAGAAGGACAGGATGAGCAGTTAAAAAAAAGGGATAGTGCCCTCAGGAGAACACTCTTTATAGAGATTTTTTTTTTTTTGGTCAGGGTTATGTGTGCATGTTGGAGTCTTTCTCATATTTTTTGACAGTTTATTAGCTGATTTTTTTTACCTTAACATTTTAGGCTTTTAAAATATCCAGATCTGAGTATCAAATAAATCATAATGCCAGTATGCAGTACAGTAAAATTATTTTATTGGCATATACATACTCGGGGCCAGTAATACAAGACAAAATTTAAAACCACTTAGGAGGAAAAAAAAATCTGTTAATCATATATCTAAATTCCTTTTCTCATCTTAAAAATACAGAAATATCAGATCCTTTTTCCATTTGAGTTATTTTATAAATACTTTAAACTACAGAGTATTTTGCGTATTACTTGCAATGAGATTCCTCTCCCTAATCCCATTTCAGTTATCTGACATTTTTTGTGTGCAACTTTTAAAAAGTAGAAAAGAAAATTAAATGTAAGTTTATATTAGCTTGTGGAAAACCAGGCTAAATCAGTATTAATCTAATTTGTTACTAAAAATTGGAGTTGGTTGTTAAGGGAAAACATGAAAATAATATCTAACACAGCTGGTCAAAGGTAAGGAAGGGCAAAGAACATGCTGAGCCCAGGGTCATAGGGAGGGACTGGCAGCTGCGGTGCTGTCCCTGCCTGGTGAAGGGTCTTTGTCCCCTTCAGTAACTCTGCCTGGTCACAGAGCACATAAGCGTTAATCTGCTTGATGTCACTGGCTGAGACAATGCAGACCTTTTCAGGAAAATAATCACCACAATGTTTTGCAGGTTTCAGTAATTATTACAAAAATTCATTATGCATTTCCATTATTAGTTGCATTTTTATTATCATATGCTTCAATAGGTCATTAATCAGTAATTTTCCTTGTAATTTTATGATGACTATCCTCCAATCTGAAGGCCCAAGAGTCAATAAAGTCTTGTTAAATGTTAGGAAAGCTGGGTTTGTTGACATAGGATCAAAGGATTTAGGCCAAAGACATATGGTCTGACTTCTGGAATAATTCAAGCCCTAGAATTAATCATTGCCTGAAATAGAATATGGCACTTAAAAAAAAAACAAAACAAAAACCAAAAAAACCTCCCCTGAATTAATTACTTTCTACTCTTAATTTTAAAATTCAGAGTGATAGTAAGAGAGCAACAGGAGCTTTAGTATTTTTTTTATGGTAAATTTCCCACAGTTTTGGTTAACTGACTTTTGCTTTAAATTCCGACTCATTTAAATTTTGAATTTATCTAGTTTCAACGTCCAGTGTAAAATAAATGAACCACATAATATTTACCAAAAAATTTGTCTGATATATCTAGCAAATGCATTTCAAGACATATACCGGAATTTGCTCTACTGAGCAGATTCACAGTCATGAAATAGGTAAGTGGGTAAAGTTGCTATAACCTGTGATGTTGACTAATAGCAGTAAATACTAAAACTGACTGCAAAATCTTGCAGGCAAGGCTCAGACTCCTGAATTGTCAAAGAGAATGCAAAGCAATGTATATGGGACAGCAGGGGGGAAGGTACCAACTCTTCACACATAAATACAGACCTAAAAGAGATCTTGAAGTGACCAGGAAAATCCTCTGAAAACATTTGTTCAGTTTGACAAGTAAAAAAGACAAAAGTAATGCTAGATTTTCTGGAGAAGAAATTGTGAACAAAATGTAATTATTATGCCACTATATCTATCATATTTCACATCTTGAAACTGTACAATTTTTGTCATCATTCTCAAAAGGATATAACAGAAAGAGGAAAGTAGGGAAAAGAGTGTTTCATTGCATAAAACAGCAGCTGGCTTTCTTAAAAGCAGAGGTTACAAAGCTCAGCACTCTTTATTCTGTAAAAAGGTGGAAAAGGTCTTTAAAAGCATGGCTGTCATTCCAAATTTGGAAAAAGTAACAGACACTACTTCTCAGAGTAAGTGAACTATTGGCAGCCAATAGTTTGAAACATTAAGTTTAGAACAAGCAATACCATTCAACTTTCCCAGAGGCTGGTGCATGATAGGGAGTATGATCTACCCACTCAATACCCTGCTCTCTGGCCCAGGTGTTATGAGACTATTTTTGAGATGAGTACCATTGCCCGACTCAATTCTTTCTGCCGTGTCACCATAGGACTTACTTTTCAAGGCCTGGGATGGTGTTCTGGGCAGTAGTGTGAGGCACAGGGTAGGTTTACAGCCATCCCGTGGTGGCTTCTATCATTGTGAGCACATAGGTCTTGTCTTGGTGGGTTTGAGGCAGTGTGATGTAATCGATCTGCCAGGCCTTCCCATACCCTCCCCATACTCACATTTTGACCATTGTCCCCCATACCACAGGGGCTTTACCTGCTTGGGCTGCTTGATTGCAGCACGTTTCACAGTTATGGATAACCAGGGATATAGTGTCCATGGTTACATCCACCCCTCAAACATGAGCCCATCTCTATGTTTACCTCTTCCCTGATGACCTGAGATGTCCCACCAAGATGGCAACTCCATTCTTCCCTGGCCCTGCTAGGCTCGGCTGAAGGGTTGTTGTCCCTTCAGCACTATGCCCTGGAGCTGCATCACAGCCTTGTCTCAACATCACATCCCACAAAATCATCCTGGAGGAATAGTGAGTGAAGAAAAATGGACAATGCACAGGGTCCGCAGGTCCAACGCTAATGCCTTCCCCTGGAGAGTGACAGAGCGAAAAGGACAATGGCTGAGATCTAGTGAGGCACACAGGTTTTCCTTCTGAAACCACCCCCCCAGAGATGAAGTGTGTGGTATAAAATAGCACCCTGGTCACACCCACACTGCTAAGGTCTGCTCCCTCTCTGCAGCCAGGAGAAAAGCAAAACACAGTGTAAAAATTGTTGTAATCCTCTGTGGGATTCTTTTCCATGAAAACCCCTTGAGAAGTCACAGGATAGCAGATGTAAGAAAACTAAGGTTGGTAGTTTCTTTAGCAGAGGGGGAACCAGGAGGGAAAGGAGTTTATTTTTTCACAGCATTTAGGGAGTGAGGTATTTTCAGTCACTACAGTATGGTTTGGGCTGACTGCAATGTGGAAGAACCTCGCAGGAGGAAGGGGAAGGAATATTTTACTGCTTTGACAGGAAAAAACTCAGTCCAGTTTTGTTTTACCTGAGGTCGCATCACCTGTTTGCTGAATGTTCCACCCATACTGGACAATGGGTGTGATAGCCATATACTTATTGTGGAAGAGTGCTACAGTCTGTTTCAGCTGATTTTATATATATATATATGTATATATATGTATGTATGTATGTATGTGTACACATAAACATGCATGAAATCTATACATGTATTATATATATATTCATATACACATAAATGCAACCTATACACACACACATATATATATATATACATAGATAGATACATAATTTAATTTTTTGCTTCTGTGAGGCACACTTTCATCTCATAGTTTTCCTGGGAGTGGAAGATGGATCTGGATTTTTCCATAGTAGAAAATATAGAAAACCAACTTCAGAAGTGGTGCCTCCTCAGTCAGATATTGCTAAACTATACAAAAGGGATTTGATCATGTCTTCGAGCTGCCTACATGGACAAAGTGACACACCAGGTAAAATTGATTGGTTTTATTTTCGAAGGCAGGTTTTTGGAAATCAAGGTCAAGGTCAAAATTCCTCTTTCTCTTGGGGAAGAGAGCACAATAAGTGGATTTAGAAAATGTTGCAGTGGGATTGCCAGCAGGATTTAATACAGTGTCAAAATGAAGGGATAAGAAGAGAAGAAAAAAATGACTCATGCTTACCCACTTATCTGACATACCCTGCAATCGCAGTCTGCTCTAAGGGGTGTGCACTTCCTCCTGATAAATTCCCTTTCAAAGGACAAATCCTAACATCTGATTATAGGTTAGGTCTAAAGTAATTAACTTAATTGAAGCAACCCACAGGCAGGAATACAGAGCTGATGTTCACAGGATCCTTTCACA
The DNA here is from genome assembly GCA_013400915.1 of Pardalotus punctatus. Taxonomy (NCBI): domain Eukaryota; kingdom Metazoa; phylum Chordata; class Aves; order Passeriformes; family Pardalotidae; genus Pardalotus; species Pardalotus punctatus. Next base: position 305,811 of record VZTX01021909.1, on the reverse strand, counting down.
TTTCTGATATGATTTGGGATGAGATTTGTTCCCTGTATCAGGAACCATGTGTGACAATACACAAGACTCTTGAAGGTAATATAAATCTAAACAACCCCGGATGATTCCAGAAGCATGCTGTGCTATAAGAGAAACTTTTTTCCCTAGCCTTTGTTTCCCCCTATCTGCCTGGTATATCTTTTCTGTTTATGCCAGATGTGGGAAATTCACTCATTATGGAGTGGGAGGTGTTAATGGTGTGTGAATAAAACATGAACATTCGTATTTCTTTCATCTTGCCCATCTAAGTTGACAGATGCAAAAACATATGAAAACACAAGACACTATTATCCTACCATGCTTGTTGAGGAGAGATGTGTGGGTGAGAGAGTAGATGTGTACTATTTCTGTTTAATAACATTTCTGTTTGTCCAACACATGATCAGTGCTATGCTTCTTCAAGTGGGGATTATTTTATGACAGGCAGAGTCCACCTCTCTTCATCTTCCTCCCCCCAAGTTTTGTGCTCCCCAGCCTTGTAAACTGTCTAAGGTAGCTTGTACCACAGCACGTCAATTAAGACTAAAACTGGGAGGGGAATAATGTGATTAATAAGTTTTTGATTGTGGAATCATCAAGTGGTCCCACAAGAGATTTAGATTATGTGATATAGAGACAATGAGTATGATACATAAATTACACTAAATCTTATCCTTAGTAAAGCTATAGTTTCTCCTCCAATATTGCAATCTGTAATTTAAAGAATGGTTGGCATGCTTTTCAGGGAAATACACAAGACTGGAACATGTATTGTACAAAGCAATACAAAGCAATATAGATGTTGGAATCTAGCATTACATGTTGTTTACAATTATCAGCCTCATTTAATTTACATAATAAAAGCATGCCAAATGGCTTTGAAATAGCAGTGCTTTCAATACAAAAGTCTAGATAAGTATGTTTTTATAAAAATTACCTAATTTATGGAATCAGTCTTTTAAAGATAGCTGCTGATACACTTGCATTACATCATTCCTTTCTTGAATTTATCAATTTACTGTTGATGTATGAGAAGAATTGCTTAATTTTGAGAGAAAAATCAGGAAACTGTTACATTAAACTCCCACTTCTGCATTTAATTATTATACTTTTTTTTATTCTTGCACGTTTATATCATCTGATAAATGGAAAGAGTTTGGATCCTGACCCTTACCATTCTGACAAAATTTATGGCTCTAAGCGTTCTGGTATTTCTCAATCTTTGACACACGCCAGAAGATTTTTACAGTGCAAAATTAGGTCTTGAATACTATGGAAAATATTTTGATTTTTAATTAGGTTTTGGTTTGGTGTTATTTTTTTGTCTGGGTTTTTGTTTTGGGGGTGGTGAAAGGGTTTTCTTTGGTTGGCTTAGTATATACTTTGAAATATTTATACTTCACTAAATTGCATACATTCACCTATTTGCTGCACTGCAGTGTGGAAGAGAGAAGCCCTTGCCCGTCTGTTCTCCAATGGATTACAGGATCAGGACAAGGACCTCAGTGGCTTTATTTCAACTTACGGATAAAGTTGCAGAGATCTTGTTGGTTTGTAGTTTATGGGTTTTGTTATGGGGCTTTTTGTTTTGTTGTTTTTTGTTTGTTTTGTTTAACTTATGATACTATGTTGAGCAATTACATTTTAAACAAATTTTGCTAAGAGTGAAAGTCTTTCCTTTAGGCTTATCAATATGGTTGCTTTTATTAACCTTGTCACTTGGCTTCTTATCATTAACCTCACACATATCAATATAGAGAAAGAACAGTGATCTAGGGGACATTATTACTGCATATATTCCTCTTTACATTTCTTCTCACAGTTTAATTTTTAAAGCCAATTTTATTATAAGGAAGTTCCCTTGTCTACTAAAGCACTGCCGTTTTTCTTGGAACAGAAAAAAAGGAATAACTGACATTTTTCCTGTAAATGGGCCTCATTACACCTGCTCTGTGAATATTTTTGAGACATTGTTTGGTACTGTGTAATTTCTACTGTGCAGTTAAAATTGTTAATGCTGAAATTATTATCCCTAAAAAATCACTTTGGGCTAACAGGTCCAGACTTTATTACACTATTGTGTATGTAAATTCAGGTTTAGTTTTATAGCAGGCATTATGCCCAGTATTTGCAAAAAAAAAAAAGAAAAAAACCCACAGAAAACCCCACAAAAAAACAAACAAAAAAATCATCCCAAAAAACTGTTACAAATAAGGCTTGCAATAAACATCTTAGGTTATTTCAATAAAAGACGATTTGTGGAAAATTATATCTTACAATATCTTTCTGCTGCTTAAGGTATGTTGTTGCTCAGCAACAGCATCTATTTGGACTATAGAATGAGACAGTAAATTAAAGGATTCAAGGGTATTAAACTGTTTTTTTCATGCCAATAAGTGACTAATCTTTAAAAATACCCCAAAGGATGTTGTCTGCAAGTGTTCCATCAAAAGTTGATAATTGAACCACAGCAACAAAGTTTGCAATACAAAATAAGAGAAAGATAATTCTTGTGATTAGTCTATAAGTCTTGTCTTATTGTGGCAGACCTGACTGACACAAGACACAAGTATAGTGCTCCATACTGTCTTATAAAACTCTTTGCCAATATTCCTGTAAATAAGGGTTACTATGTCTCATCTTTATCTTTTTAGAAATTAATGCAATATTAATAACATCATAATAGCTATGGAGACCATGAAAAATTATTTTGTATTTGAAGGATTATGAATTGAATAGTTTTAAGAGTACTTACTGGTACCTGCTACCTTAAAAAACCCTAGTATAGTAAATAAGTGGCTATAGATAAATTAATTTACTTGAATATTCAGGATATTGAGTGTTACTAATAATTGTGCTTCCTATGCCCAATGACACTGAGCATATACAAGATTGAAAATATGATTCATACCCCAAAAGGCTTGCAATCTAAGCACATTTTGACAGCTGGAGAAACTGCATGAAAAATAAAAATATCTTTGGCATTTGTTTTTCAGTAATTCATCACTGAGTTCTGAAAGCTGAAATAACACTAAAATAGCACAACGTGTGCACCCTTCCCTGCCTTTCTTCACGTAAGTTAACTGAGATACTTGGATGTCTGCTCATTTAAAAAAAATCCCCATAATGTGAAATATCTGGTTAAGACTGGTCTCCAAGAACTGCATAAATTAAAGTTGTACCTCTCATATTTCAGAGACTAATAAGTTCAGTAAATTTTTTTTCTTTTTTTTTTTTTTTTTTTTTTTTAAGAACATAAGACACTTTGTTACAAACCTGAGGAAGGATTATTTGCTTCATATCTTAATTGTATTTTGGGGTCAGAGCAGAAGTGACTCATATTTCATTTTACTACAATTACTTGTGGAGTTACTGGTTGAGACGCAGTAGATACATGACATTTGAGTCAGATTGTCATCATTAGAAATCTAGTAACTTTCAATCATCTATATAGCTGAACTTTCATGTGAATATCTAAAATAAACTTTCCCTTTCCTATTAACATTTTTAGCATTCATGAGTTTTTATTAGCCTAAGTTATTGGGATGAAAGGAGCATTAAAAACAGTATTGACTGCTATATAAAAATAGCAAAAAATTGCAATATTCATGTCAAGAGGCAGAAAACTCTGAAAAATAATTGCTCTTTGTTTGGATTTTTTTTAAAAAAAGCTATGTAGTCATAGGAAACACTTAAAACTTTAAAATTACTTCCTAAGGGTTTTCAGTAGCAATACTTAACATGCTCCATTATGCAGGCTCCAGTACTATGCAGTAAGGTGATAACCAGTATTTCTTAAAGATAATCTCATAATTTAGCTACATACAACAGAAAAGAAACACAAAAGAAAAAATGACAGAAACAACAATAATGTTGGATGCTAAATTACATACTAAAGATGTTGTTGTTATGAATAATAACCATCAAGGGTTTATGAAAAATATACTCTGTCAAACTATCTTGATTTGGTTTTTTAGGTAATTATTCTGCTTGACAAAAGTAATATTGATGTATTAGTCTTAGACATATATGAGCAATTGACCTTGTGCTACAATGTATTTTGTTTAAGGAAGCTGATTGCTTCCAAATCAACCTGGCACATAATCCATGTATTAAAGGCTGACTGACTGACAGGTCATAAAGCAAAAATGTTAATGGGATATTAAGGCAGTGCATTGCTCCTGAGATCATGTAGATAGAGCTTTCTGACATTATACTATAAAATGTCCTTATTAGTTGTGTTAAGCTGCCAAAAAAAAAAAAAAAAAAGTCAAATGTGTGCAAAAGACATGGTAGTAATTAATCTGATCATTTTTATTTGTAAAGAGGACTATAGGCAAGCAATTAACACTTACAATTGCTGAGCAAACGTATGTCTCAGAGAACAAAAAATGGAGGCTGTTAATAGCAGAGAAGGCTGCTCTGAGACACTGTGGCTCTGTGGTTCTTGGTACCCATTGGCTGATTGAGCACCATTGTAGCCTGTGGCTAATATAACAAAATCTACAGTTTTACAGGTCTCCGTGACATAGGGACTCTTGACATTTACACCTGTTGTGTATTTGGAGGGAAGATCATGAGCGTGTATAGAACACAGATTTTAATGCAAAGTGTGGAAAAGTTCAAAGGGTTTGTGAAAAATACATTAGTTCAGAAGAACAAGAATCATGAATTGAAAACCATGTAGCCCATGGACAGTGCTGTGATGTACATCAGTGCAGTCCTCTTACAGCAGCACTATCAAATTTGACATCTTTTTGGCCTTAAAACCACTGAAGTGAATATAGTTTATTAAATTTTTACTCATATTTAAAATGTATTATGTTGTTGAATGTAATTTTTGATTGCCATAAGCAGATATCTATGTATGCATCTTTAAGAGGTGTTCACCAGATGCAGCTGAAACTTGTTTTTTGTGGAAAGGAACTCACATGGAACAATGCTTGATGGAACTCAGCCACTGTATTGAAGTAGGTACCTTCTGAACTCCTTCACCCTTAGTTTCTACTGAAGAGCACATTCATAATGGTCTCCTCAAAAATATTTTACTATCATCCCTGTCTTTAGCTTTGATCTTAGATGATATTTTGATTTAAGAAAATAAATTTGCTCTGTTTTGGTTTACAACTACATCCTTGCTAATGCAGCCACATATTTTGTCACTTAATTTTGGAGTAGACATTAAAACCCCAATAATTAATTATGTGGTAATGCTTGTAATGAACACGTTAGACTTGACAAGATGACTATGACTGCAGAACATTAGGGAGACTCCTAAATGAGGAGTGATGGCATTAGAGTAATTTTCTTGGATCGGGAAACAACAAATTTGCTTAAGAGTGCCTTTAGTGTAATTTCCTTAGAGCATAAATGCACTTGCTCTACTTGCTCTAGTTGCATAAGCACATGCTAAAATCTTACTTCTCTACTGAAGTCTAAACATGCTTTAATAATTTTTCTAGATTATAAAGTTTAATTTGCATAGAACATGTCAGTAACACTTTGATATATTTATTTCAGCGCTGATTTTATTTCAATTAAGCCAAGGAAAAAGTAATATATAGTTTAAAAATAAACAGCTTTTTTTTCTCTTGAAATAGTCATAAAACAATCTTAGAGTTCTCTTGAAACATCCCCTAGATCTTAGTGTCAAGAAATCCACCTGTTTTCCCAAAGTTAAAGAACAAAAAAAACAAACCCAAACCATTTCTCTACAGATCCAGGCTGTATCTGTTCCCATTTGAAAAGACAGCAGAGACAATTTTGCCTTGATTTGATATATATCATTGCAGGTTTTAACCTTTTGATAGTTCCTAATATCTTTGTGTTTGAGAAAACTTAAATTTAGATTTTACATACATACATATATATATATATATATATATTTGTTCTTGTAGATGGCAGTCATGAGAGACTATTCAGTAAAGGATGAAACTATGTTACTTAATGTCAACATTATTGTTAATGCTAACATATTGTGGAAGAATAGCTGCAATCTCATTTCAAAGTGTCCTGTACCTTTTCTGAAGACAGCCTATGGAACTCAGAAGGTTAATTTCTGAATCCATATGTTGCAAGAGGAAAGACACCATAACTTCTTTTGATCTTTGATGGTGTGTTTTAAGCAGTCTTTGTTTGAATATTTTTTTTTACACTATATTGCTGTAACCAGACAGAAGACCAATCAAGGTACCGCCACCTTATGCAATGTGATTATATACACAGTTTCAGATACATGCAAGCAAAGCTTCTGCTAGTATCAAAATTTTTATATTAGGAAAGTAAGTTATTCCTTTGCAACAAATTCTTTTTCACATGTCTGTTGACTAAAATAACCATGAGTAAACTTAACCCATCACTCTTTATTTAAGCAAGCCACAGAGCTGGGAAGCGAGTATAGCACGAAAGTGACATTTTGGGTTTAAAAGGTTGATGTATTCATTGTAGTGCTGTCCTACATAGACAACAGAGTAAATTAATCTCAGGTGTAACTCAGATAGGATGACACTGGAGGTAAAATCTGGCCTGTGGTATCGAACTGGCTGACCTATTGTCTTCAGTACTCTACAGTCTTTTTTTTATAAGATGTCTTTTAGCACAGATTGAATTTGGAAAGGTGACTTTTCTTTGGCAAGGTGCTGGAGCTCTTAAATTGCATCGTTCTGCAACAGAGGATTTAGTCTATTAATTTAACCTCCATTTTAATACAACTAATCTTTGTGAAAAGATTTCTGTAAGCATCATAGTTAAGCATCCCCTGAGTAATTTGTATGCTCAAGTGCATGTTTGCAAAGTGTTTGCCTTTTTGCTCTATTTCTTATGCTGGCGGTATGTGATTGACAGACATGTCTGAGTACTTCAGATGCTGTCCGCTGACTGAGCAGTTTCAGTGTTCATTTTTTGATGGAAAAGTGAGTGAAAAGTTAGCACTGACTATCACTGTGCATGAATGCCACATTTCACTTGCAAAGAGGCATTTTCATGGCTACCTGCCATTCCCAGATACTTTTTCAGAAAAGCTGTTGTTGCTGATTTAACTCCCTTCACTAAATATCTGTTGATGCAGTGTTCTACAGCAGAGGGAAACAATGAGGATTTTCTAATGCTAGTTTTTACCACTGGTTACAGGAATTGAATTTTAGAATCAATATTGTATGAAATTTCCTTTTAACTAATTATGTATGTATGTGCCTATACATATGGTATGAGGACAGATCACAATTGTAAATATTGGTTGAAAACAGGAGACTCTCTCTTATTTCTGAGTGGTTGGAGCAAATTGTGAAGCTTTTGAGCTTCCATTATTGAGCTATCTGCTTCCTATTTATTTTTTTCTGCCACACCGAGAAAGAATAGTTAGATTGCCAACCAGTAAATATAGCAAAGTGTAACATAAACACAAACTGTTAAGGGTTTTTCTCAGTTGGTCCTTTACCTGTGGTTGTCTGAAAATAACATATTTCATCTTTTAATTACTAACCTTTAAAATATTGATCATACCATGTAGTTATATGGTAAATATACGTCTATCTTCTCTAAGATTTGAGTTTTTGCTTGCTGTTTTCCAGCCTTTCTAATATTGAAAAGAACCAACAGAGAGCTGTTGTGGTATAATACCTTTTATTTCGACTGCATCTGTCCTTACATAAATATGCTACTTCCTGCTCTTTCCCTTTTGTTTACTGTTAACCTCTTCCCTGTTTTTACTGTCCAGAATTCCAATAGCTCCAGATGAGACTTTCTGAAGGTTATCAAGTTATATCCAGCTAAAGCATCCAGACAGCCACAATGGAAGTACTCATACATATATAGATACAAGTTTTCAAATTTTCCATATATAAGCATCTGCCAGTTAGCTTTGGACTAGTCACTCCCACCAAGGGCTTGCTGCAGCCCAGGCTGGCAGGGTGGCAGCTGCAGTACCCAGATTGCCCAGCAGCAGCTGCAGAGGAAAGCTCTGGGCTTCCTCAGTTGCACCCTCACCAGCTGATGAATCTTACTCCAAGTAGGGGTAAATCCAACAGCTTTATCAGGATTAAGCATGATTTAAACTTGCATATTTGTGATCATAATGTTAAGGTTTCAATATATTGACACTAAAAGAATGAAGCCTAGTCACTGAATGAAATTAGCCATTGGGAGACAGCTGCTGGTATCTTGCTTAAATCTTCTGGGAGAAGCATCTCTGGGCAGCCCTTTAAGTCTTCTTTGAAGTAAAGGTCAGGTATACAGTTTGTTTAAAGCTAGCCAGGAGACTGCACATACACATAAAGCTGTGCTCATTTGTTAGAAGTACTTGTACAGTCCTTTGAAATTAAAACACTACATAAGTGATTTGTTAAAAGTATATACTGGCTTTAGGAATCTCTTTAGAGGTGGTGGGTCCTTTGATGTCATGCATAACTGCTTATGTGATTGTTTATACCATAAATGACCACAAGTAAAACATCTGAAGATGAAATTTCCTTTTCAGTGAAGCAGTTTAATATTTCTGGATGTGCCAGTAGTTACTTGAAAGCCAATTTTATGGCAGAAGGTGAAAGAGACTATAGTAAAAATCAATTAGGATCATGACCTAGAGATCTTCTTTCTTGCTCCAGGTTACAGGCACTTTTTATATTTGCTCTTGAGCCATCACTAAACAATTGATCACTAAATGGAGAGATAAAATTTTCACTTTGTTAATAAATCAAGAGAAAAATTGAGTATGTCTTTTCTGAAAACGAGAATAAGGCCGGTGATAAATCTATAATCTGATCTTTTACACTTAGTTCCTCAGTCAGGATTGGATTTCATATGGCTCTTTGAACTCCATTGCACTCAGTTTGCGCATGTTTACAGAATGTAAAATTCACTGCAACATCTTCCTTAGCAGAGTATGTATTAGCTGGGTACCACATTAAAACAGGTTTTCATGCTCAACTTATTGAGGCAAGAAAAGAGAAGTGCTATTCCCCTGTTTATACACATGAAATAGAAGTAAACACTTGTAGAGTTTAAGTACAGATATGAACTTTTTCTTACTGGGAATAATGATCATCAATATTTAAAATAGAGATTTCAAGTCAGGTTAACCAGAGTGGTGTAGAGATGGGTCTAAACCAGGGGGTCTCATTCTCTTATGATTAAGCTACATGAAACATGTGAAGTTTGAAAAGCAGTAACTATGTGATGAAAGAGACTCAAGTGGTACATAGAACTGTCCTTTGGATTCTGCTTGAATTACAATTTTGACTGACTATATGGTCATATAAGAGCCCTTTTTCCCTCTGACCAAAGTCTTTCCTCCTTCATTGCACAAAATTTGCATGCTACTCAGTTGGTAGGAAGCTGTAAGTATTTTATCATCATAGTTTGAAATATGGCTAAGTGCTTTATTTCCTGTAAATCCTGTCCTGATATCAGGATGAATTAATTTTCTTATGGCCCTTAGTATCTTATGAATCATAGTTGTATCTGAGTGATCCACGAAAGTCAATAATTACCCTCGCATATGTGGACTGCCCTGGGAAAAAAAAAAAAGACAGATAAACGACTAAAAATTGTTTTCTAAGGTGGACAAACCCTGAATTTTTGCATCCAGACTATAGTTAGATGGGCATGGATTCAGCTGTGAGTAGAACTGAGTATAACTTGTTTTCTGTTTCAAAGAAAACACTAATATTTGAAAAATTACCTTTGTTCTAGTTTAGAATGGAATATAGATTTATTAATTTTAAAAGAAATAAAAGTCTCATTTCCAAGCAAAATTCGTATTAGTAAAATGTTCTAGAAAATTGTCCTGTTTCATTTTCCCAAAGTTAGAGTGATTAGCCAACCTCCCCAGCTCAGGGAAGCTCCTTGAATGGCTTTGCCTCCAGCCACTTGACTCGGAGAGCCAGCGAGCTGTTGGAGCTCCTGCTGCAGCTCAGGGTCCTGTGTTCCCCAGCCTGGTTTGGACAGTGGAGCCCTGACCTCATGTGGGGTCTCCCTGCCCCAATTCTGCCTTCAGTCAGGCCCCACGCTCCCCTCGGGAACCAACATCTCCCTAGTTATCCAAGCTTGAAGCTTGCTGAGATATTTTTCAGCTCTTGCCCAGGCCTTTCAATAAGGTTTCTCTTTTTTAGAAAGCAAGATGCTGAGGAGGTGTGGAAAGAGGTCCAGACCTCAACCTGATCTGGTGTCTCCAGCTCCCGATCCCCACATTTAAATGAAACTTGAGGGTTCCTTATCAGGTTTCATTGTCTCTGGGGGTGGGCTTAACCCTGAAAATTTCTGTGTACAGGGAAGTTTTCTGGGAATTACAGTTCTGAGACAATCCATAGAATGATATGACAGAAATATTGTGGCGTAATACTAATTTTCTTTACAGAATAAAATCTGTGAAAATTTTGACAAATATTTTAGCAGTTTACCTATCAATATTTCCACAGGCTTCATTAAGGTGTCTCTTATTATCTGAGACAAGAGGTAGTGATACTTAATATTGCTTCAAAGTGTGAATCTTCCAGCTGTGGTTGAAATGACTGCTGCAAAAAATGACAAAGTAACAACTGCACCCTGAAGTGTGGATTCCCAGTTCTGCAGGAGGCAAAGGCAATGGGACAACTAGTGGTGTAAAATGATGGGCATTTCTGATAGCTGCAAAATGTTTTTCAAGGACTGGTACAGGAAATCAAATTTGGTGTCTGTGGAGGGGAACAAGCACCACTGAAGAGCTCTCATAAAATATTTAAATACCCTCAGTTTTTATCTTCAGCTTTAATTTCCTATAAAATACATTCTATTGGTACTTACTTGCTAAATATTCAGATGCCTCTAGCTTTGTGTTTTATATTAAGTTTTTATTTCTGTCAATTTGTATTTTAGATTGCAAATCAAGAACCTTTCAAGATAGTTTTGATTAATTTCAGGCACAACTTGGCTTCATTTATTTTTTATGTTTTGATGGTAATTTACCATGGCATAAAATTGTTTTGCATTAAACTACACTCATGAATCAAGAGTCTTTTCCATTAACAAGATCCATTATAAGAATAAGCCCACCTACAAATCAAGTATTTTGTGTCAGTTTCTGTAATTATTGTTTGGAAAAAAACTGGTACAATGGCACCGTGAATTATTTCAGTGCATAGATGATTTAGACAAATAGAACAGAGATATTAATATAAGTGGTACTGTGCTAAATTATCTGGCAGAGGCCATGGTTTAGGGTCTTTTGCTCTCTTAAGTGTAAAAAGAGAGCTTTAATTTTTGCTGCTTTGGATTACAATGGTACTTTTTAAAGAGACATCTACACATTAGGAAATTATTCAGGGCTACCTTAGCTCTCTATCTGGGAAGCAGAGCAATATCTAATGACTGGAGTCCCTAGGTGCTTTAACACCCATCTATTTTTAAAAATATAGATATATATATATATTTATTTATTACTATTTCTTGAATATATAAGAATGTATGTATATGTTTATATGTGTATGTAAATAAAATGTTCACAGAAGAATTCCCAAGTTGTTTAGAAATGCTGGCATATTAAAAGGAGATGAGGTAACAACCTTGGAGTTTATGACAGCTGTAGATAATATATTTGTAGCTCCTTTGCTCTGACCAGCCTTGTTGAGCTTATTTCAGTGGATTTTAATGTTGACAATACTTTTGAACTATATTCAATAGTTGTGCATTATTTACAGGAATTCACCATGTCACATAAATAACAAAATTACCATATTAGTCCTCTTGTAATTTTAAAAATTTGTTTCTCTCTTGTCTTTGTCCCCATGATTTCAGCAGATGTAGTTAATGTAGCAGAAAGTATGGGTGAAAATCAAACTAAATTTTTGGCTTTCATCAAGCACTTGAAAACAAGTGGAAGAGGCACTGGAAATACTAATTTTATTCCTTTCCTTGCAAATTTTGCAGGTTTTTAATATCCATCTTTTAATTTGCACTAATATATTGAGTATGCTTATAAAAAATTTAAAATTTGATCATTCAGAGCATATATGGCAAAATTCTGACAATAGAATATCTTCTGCCATCATGATGATAAAGACAAGATTCTTTATTCTAAAAGCAAATGGCTAATATTAAACAGGGATATTTTAGAAGCTATGATGAAATGTGTTATGTCTTGCTGTAGTTGATATGGTTTCAGTGGCTGATGGTCAAGTTAAGCCCATTTGTTTCTGGAATGTTAATATTTTTTGATTTTTTCAGCAATTCCCACCAGTCAAGATTTAACTAGAGCGGCCTGGTGTCCTCAGAATTTTCTGAGCTGATCGATGTCTTCTCTTTACAATTAGTTTTCAGGAGTGAGGCAGAAGGCACTCTTTTCCTCAATGCAAGTGAAGTGATCCCTCCTTGTACAGGCAGACTGACATCAAAACTCTGAGAAACGAATACAAGCCCATTTATCTCAGTAAGTGTTAACTTACACGCCCCAAAATTACTTCTTTCCATCAAGTTTCTCAACATGCCTTAACATTACAGTGTAGTCAAAGTATATGAGGCAATAACTGCTGGTTAGCTGCTGCAGCATAACAGAGCACTGGCTTAGGCCACAGAAGGTGTGGGATCAGACTGTTTCATCTTGGAATCTAACCTGAGCTGCTATTCCCTGTTGGATACTTTAGGAGAGTAGGAGCAAGCATTGCTCTATTAGTTACTCAGTCTATTTTCAAGCTCTTAAGGGGAAGAAGAGCAAGAAGTATTTTCTTTGCTCATTGCTTCACTTCACTTCTTGTGTGGTTTCTGATGTTTTCATTCTCAGAGTGCATGCCCAGGCTCTAAAATATGCTATTTTCTGGCTTGACTAGCGTTATGTCCAAATCACTAGAGCAGAGATCCCAATATTGAGGAACACTAAAACCATATGTCATGATTTTGCTCAACATGAGTTTTTTTAAATGCTTGTCATTAGACTTTGGAACAACCTGATCTGGGACCTGACAGTCAATACTGCATCAGAAGCCAATCCTCCAAGGCCAGCACCAGCATAAGAAACTGATTCTGCCATTAGCCCCTGCTGTCTCTGGTGCAGTCAAACAAGAAATTGTGCCACCTTTAAACAATTGAAAAGAATATTTGATTTTTTTTGCATTAAATTTGAAAATAAAAGACACTGCTTTTTTTACTGTATGTGAACATGTGAATATAGACAAATTTCCTTTCAAAGAGGCATTTTCAAAAAGAAAGCCAAAACATGAAAATTTGTGAGATCACCCTTATCTTGAAATCTTTGTGAAATTTAAGAGCTCTCTTGTGTATATATATGTCTTCCTTATGAAATCCTGAGGATGCTCACAGATTGATGTCTCTGCAAAACACGCTTAATGTTGAGGGATGAAATTTCCATTCTTTTTTTTTTTTTTTTTTAAGTTGACCCCTTTGATGGCTACAAGAATTTCCTGGTAGGAGAAGCACATTGGTTTTCTATATGTCTCAACTGGGCAACACTTCCTGCTCTCGAAGGATTAATTAGAGCTCCCCTACTACTCTGAGTGTTTAATAAAGCATGTATCTGACAAGCAAATCAATTCAACTGATCCCCCTGCCTAGGTAAACTGAAGCTGTTAAGCACAAATTCTAGAAATTTAAGAAAACCCAAAAAATAAGCAATCTGTCTGCCACTTCACTGTAAAATGAGATTCCTGAAATGTATGACAATTAGCTGTAATGGATGTTCTGCCAAAGCCTAATACAGAGCTGTGGGTTTTTTTCCCTGATGATGTTTAACTGCAGCTAAATATGCCAGGTTGACATTTGTCTGCAATTACCATGGAGCCATATTGAGATCTTCACTCTCTGAAGAGATTTTGAATGACTACAGCATCTTCTAGGATAGCATCTTGTTTTCATTAATCTTTGTAGTGACTTTTGCTGCTGGCAACCCATGACTTAAACACAGCTTCTGTCTTGCTTTGGGAGTTTGCACAGCTGTTTCTGTGAAATAAACTAAAAAACATACATATATATATACATATATATATATATAAAGAAACTCCTGAATGACATTTCAAACATGAAGCATTAATAAGTAATAAGGTGATTTAAGGTTCTCACAGAACCTTGTTTCATTCAAATTTTTTATTCTATGTCCTTTCTTACAGTGTGTGACATAATGAACTGTGCGGGTATCTAAATATTCGATAATACAAACCACCCGAAAACTCTAAGTCTGTGAGTATTTTGACTATAAGAGAACTCAAGACTGATGTCATACTCTCAAGTTATGAGAATGATGTGGATTGAAAGCCACACAGAAGTGTTCTGTTTTCTCTTCTGCCTGGGCATGCTCAGTATTTTGAAATATGAAAATGCCTTTTAAATTTACTGGAAAATTAAACTATTTCTGTGACAAAACTTGCTGTTCAGCCCTTGTACTGTCTGTCCATTGGTTATTCAGTCTGAAAGTACAATTGATAACAGTGGAATATCACCGTCTTGAGGGAAGTATTAACATGGGATTTGTATTAAAATTTTAAAAAACAAACAAAAAACCAACAAAACCACCCAAAACCAAAAACAAACAAACCAACCAACCAACCAACCAAAAACCAAAACCAAAACCAAAACAAAACAACAAAAAACAAAACAAAAAAAAATCCAATCAAACAAAACCACAAAAACATATACAAAAAACCACACAAAACAAACAAAAAATCTTAGACTTTCCTAACAGATGATTGTCCATAGCTTTTGCCCATTACTTCACAGTTTATTTGAAGGGTGAAATACAGAACATCTGTTTGTAATCAAGAATTTTAATCAGAAATCCAGCAAGACTGCTAACAAACAGCAACAAAAGACATGATCCTGGTCATAAGAAGATACATACTTGAGTAGGCAGGGGATTACACTTTTATAAAGGAAGAAAACACAGTGTATATGTAATTATATCGTCTGTGATTTGTATTGCAGGAACAATAGGAAGGATACGTCTATTCTGCAGCCCCATTTGCTGGTTTGGAGATCCTTAATTACTTCCTTCCCCTTGTCCTGATTCATTAACAGAAACCCACAAAGCTGGTTTGTTGATTTCTACTTAAGAGAAAACTCAGGCACAACAGAAACAACCTGATATGCAGTAGAATTTCCTGGTTTATGTACTACAGGTTATGCATGATTTCTCATTTTATTTGTAGATATTGGAAGTAGATCATAGTGATGCTCTACCTTGCTTCAAGAAGTTGTAGATAAAATAATATGGTGAACTGCTCAGGCAGTGATACAGAAGCTGTGGAAGTAACAGAGAGATGCTCCTCATTTCTGAGCAGCAGTTTCAACACAGCCATCACACACTGAGACATTGACTTTTACTAACAAGTTGTGACAAACCCCAGTCTGGCCAGATCCTTGAAGTGGAATTGTCTGCAACTTTTCCTTAAAGTGATGTTGCCAAAAATTGCTAGTGACTTTCCAATTACTAAAACACTCTTATTACAGCATCTTATTACAACAAGGAACAAGGAAACATTTGAAAAGGAGAGAAGTCAGATTTACTGGCTAAGATATTAAAAGGTCTGATTAAAAAAAAAAAAAAATCCCAAACCCATATTTCTTGCATTTTTGTATGGCTGGGATCTTTCCTCAAGGTCTGATCCAGCAATTTTCAATTATTTTCTTTTTTCTTCCTATTCTGTGCCACGTAGTTGGTTGTCTTATTGTAGTGTCTTATTATATTGTCACTGTCTGAGTAAGACTTTACATCTCTCTTTGTCCATAAGCTCTGTACCCTGAACTCCAGAAGTTTTCCCCCAGACAGTCACTCTCAGTGGCTTTCAGGGACAGGTCCACCTTTGATTCATTTTGTTACGCAGTGTTCATTGCTCTAGAACAGAACAATGAGCAGATGGCCTCCTTCACTGATAATGAGCAACTTTAAAAACAAAATAATAAATTGTAACCAAGCCCATTATGGATACTATGTCTATCAGAGAAGCTTTCATGAAACTTATTATTTTATCTTGAAACTTGAGTCAGCCACCAATAGCAGAACCTTGCTTCTTATAGGTGGAATTGCATGCAGGTACACAGAAAAACTGCTGGAGTTAGACATGGCCTGGAATGGATGTATCACATCAGGCAGCACAAGTTTAGTGTGTCAAGCATATTTGTTAAGTATTCATTCTGAAAACTTAGACTTTTTCTTTTTTATTCTACTAACATAAAAAAAAAATAATTGTGATCTAGTAATCCTGTGTTTTGGTAGAGGTTGGCTCTTCTGGAAAAGATTTTTTATGACCTTACATTCTGAAATGAAATGTATTTAAGATGTTGAGGCTTCTGGCACTCCATAAAAGCAGATCAAGAAACATTGATGCATGAAGAGTTGAAATATGAGGATGGAAGAAAAGAGGTATTAAATCAAAGTGATCTGTCTAGAGTGGCACAGGAGATGGGAGACAATAAGTAGAATAGGAATCAATATTTTATGTTATATACAATGAAGTTATTTCAGGAGAGAAAGCCCACCTGTGTCTTATCACTAGCCTAGCTATTTCAGGTATAAGCATCTTGTTTTTATTACTTTAATCCCAAAGAAACATGAAATTTGAAAAATTCTGGTGTTGATACAGTTTGTCATTTTAGAGGAATGCCTTTGCTGGTGAAATCATTCACTTGGTGAGGCTATCTATCTCCAATGGACAAATGTCTGGGAATCTTGTAGATACAGCCCTGCTGGTAGGACCTGTTAAAGATCTTTATATTAGTCTGCCTGATATTGTCTGTTGGGGCAAGAACTGTCTAGGCATTGTTTATCAGTCATAATGGGCTCTAGAGCACTGTGTGCTGTGTGCAGAAAGAGACAATTGAAGTTGAGGAATACAGAAACAAAAGTCATATTGTTTATGTTTTTTCGTTGCAAGAGGATTATCTGGTATGGCCTGCTGTTTGTTTCCCTGTTTTCAAAGCAGAGATGGTTCAATGGGCCCGACTCAAAGCCTCTCAGGAGCATAGACAGAATATTTTTTTTTTTTTTCCCCAAGAATGAGGGCTGGTTCTTAGCTGTCGCAGAAAAGACAGTGAGAAAGGTAGGGAAAACAGACAGAACTAAGATCAAAATCTATTGGGAAGATCCTGCAGAGCAGCCTTTTTCTCTTGATTGTACAGAGAGTGGATAGGTTTCTCCCTTATATTTCCCTGCCCTTCCTTACCCACTCTGTGTGAGGGTAGCAGTGGAAATCTGTTTTTATTTTCTTTTTTTTTTTTTTTGTGTTTCAACACCATGATATCAACAAAGCAGAAAGAGAAATAGTAATTCTCCTAGCAACTGCCTGATTTTGCTGTATTTTGAGATATAAATATTGCTAATCTTTAAAGAGCTTTAATCTGAATGTAGAACAGTGGAAGGTTTAAAATGATGGTGTGCCATAAACATAGTATGTTTTATGTGTTATATACATACACATATGTATACATATGCTGATTCTGAATTCTGCCTCCCTCACAGATTTTTTAAGTTTTAATTTAGCATGTGACACAATGTTGTGATAACTTCATTCTCTATAGACCGATAGATACATATCAGCTGAAAAAACAGTGGGTCTCTGACCCATGATCAGAGTTAGCCTTCCTCAATGTATACAACTAATTCTTCATTCCCTTCTTGCTCTAAACAGAACACTGAATATGAAAAGAGAACTTTGGCACGTGTATTAGGCACATGATTCGTTATCATATTCCAAATGGGGAGTGGGACAGAATGTGGGAGACCCTGCTGTGTCCTTTCTACTGACCTGTTGGCTGTGCATTTGGGGTAGCATCGGGAAGGTACATCATTGGGAGGGTTGTTCTAGATGTATTTGAAAAGGTATTTAGATATCCCACCAATTAAAAAAACCTCTCATATATCCATGCGCATCTTTAAAATTCAAATATCTCCTCAGCCTTTCAAATTTAAATGCAGAATGAATAAAATACAACAACTAACGGTAATTTTTTATTTGAATTTCTTTTCGGATGTAGGCAAATATAACATAATCTCAAATACTGGAGAACTTATGCAGTTGGAGCTCTCTTTAATCCACTAATTCAGGACAAAGACTGCATAACTGAAAAGAAATTTTTTGAGCGTGCAATGTGTTGCATAGTATTCAGTGTATTGGGAGCCGTGGAACATGAAGCATTCAAAAATCCACTATAAATTAAAATCATAAAAATGGGGAAATGTCATACTTTTCAAATAAACTGCAGTTACAAATAATAACTACACCACCATTTTATATACTGTTTTATAGAACCTGTAGTATTTCCTTGTGTGGGATGACTTTATCATTAGTGGGTTGTTGATTAAACATTTTTTGAAAGATGTGTACAGTCCAGGGGCCTCAGTCGGGAAGCAATGTGGGTCTCATGCTGCCCAGGGCCGCTGGCTCCCCAGCTGGCAAGCTCAGCAGGGATGCCAAGTACAGAATCAACCTCTCACCCCTAGAGGTCTCCCCAGGTCAGAATTAAGGTACGATGGCAGAATAATGTATAAAAGTTTATATCTGACATTAACCCCTTTTATGTGTTTTATAGAGAAATACATCATTAGCAACTTTCAGATATTTTATGTAAACAAACTTTTTCCAAAGATACTAGCTTAAGTTTAATTATATACTTTTTTTTATAACAACTGTGAGTGTCATCTGTGGTAACAGTTTTTCAGAAAATGTTACATTTTAAACTTCTTGGGATCCCTGCCTTTCCTTGGTAACATAATTAGTTGTTCTTTTTCTGTTGAGGTTTTGTTTACAGTGAATCATTAGGATCACTCATTTCAAGTTTAAATGTGAATGAAGTATGCTTCAACTTCCTTTCCTGTCAAAGGAACATATAGCCTGATAGCTCATTAAAATTAAACAAAAATGCCACTGAGAACCTTAAAATTCACATTTTATTTCTTTTCAGTGTGTGGGAAGAATATTAAGTATCTACATTGAATCAGAAATCAAATGAGAAGAAATATGTTTAATTCTGGAAAGGGCTTGGTTGTTGTCATCAGTGTTGGAACCTGAAGAGAATATAAAACCTGTCACCATTTCAAAACAGTAGGAGAGAAACAATTTATATTTGTTACTAGAAAGATCAATTTTTTGGTGGTAGATTGCAGAAGAATAAAGTATAAGAATAGCACTAGAATGTTAAAAACAAAGCAATAATACTGATGTCTGTTTACTTTTCTCTATTTCAGTCCTAATGGTCACAGTTGCAGATGTAGGAAAAGACCCATATCTTGAATTTCTCAAGGTTTAAAAAACAGAACGGGAGAGAAGGGACTCCCAATGTTTGAGAACCTTGGTATTTTAGCCCTTTTTTCTAATCAATAGCTTGATAGCAACTACTGCAGCCTTGAGATCTCAAAGTGAGAGTTGGCATTTAACTAATCTAATCGGTCGAGAACATTTATATCCGTGGAGTGAGAGCTATTACACTTACTGAAAAACAGAATATAGAGTTGGAGCAAGGGACACATCCATCATCAAGAGCTCTATCTGAAGCAAGGCTTTGGATCCCACAAATGCATTTTTGCTTTACATGGCAAACTTCATTGCTAAGTAAAGACAAGTTTATTATATAAAGGATTTTACTTAGCAAGTGCTTCTTCGTAAGGTAAAAGAAATATATATATATTAAGGGAAGAGTTCTTTTTACTTTATTTTAGAGTTTTCCTGACAGAGAAGAAATTCCATCATTGCTGTTGTCTGAAACACAAATGGAGTTTAGGGGCTCATAGGAAAAGTGTTACTTCCCATATCTGAAGTAGTTTTCACTGATTAATTTTGATTTTATGCAGTGTGCAGAAAAAGGCTATCTTTTATGTTATTTCACTCAGCTCCCTTTCCCCTCAGGGTGGAGGGGAGCCTGACAGATTTGGAAAAGAAGTAAACTGGTTGTGGTTTAGCCACTCTTCCTTCTCAATGACCTGAAGAGTTCAGAGGAAAAGTACAAAACTTCATTTAACAGTACTTAAAATGAAGGCCCAAATCTTTTGGATTTTAATCTGGCTCTAGAAAGAGCAATTTAAGGATCTCAGCCTTAGTCTTCTGTTAATATTGAACTGAAACAAACTCTGTTGAATATTCTACAGTACACCTTCCTACTTCTAATTGCTTTTTTGGGGGTGATGGACATGTAAAAGTTTATCTAAGCCATATCTGTGTGTATATGTGTGTGTGTGTGCACATGTGTGTATGTTTGTTTTGGTAGAGGCTTTGTGTTTGTTTGAGATTTTGTGTGTATTTTTAGATTAGTCACAAAGAAACCCTAGCAGGCATCAGGTTATCTCACCTATCATTAATCCAGCTGTATTATTTCTTTCATTTTTGTGTTCCTTCACTCTGTAATTTGCCATATTAAAGATGCAAAAGTATTTTAGAACCTTGTTATCTAGACATCACTGTGAGGCTATCTTTTACCTTTCTCTGTCATCTAAACTCATGGGATAAAATATTAACAAAAAAACCCCAAGAAAACAGAGTATGAGCACTAAAATATACAAGTAATTTTTCAGCCAAATTATATCTATTGGGCAGCTGTTCATATAATGTGCCCACCTGTAAAATATTCTGGTTTACTTAGCTGAAACAGACTTGATTTCTGAGCAAGCACAGTTAATATTTTTTTAAGCTAGACCTAAAAAAGAGAAGGGATATAAGTTTTAATTGAGCTACTAATGTGGAGAACAACAAAAAGTCCTTCTGACAACTTCTCAAAACTTTTTTTTTATTTTTGTATATTTTGTGTCCAGTTGCTGCTAACATTTTCATTGCACAAAATAAATATGTGTAAAGATTTATAGACACAGATTCTTCTAATTCAAAATCAAACAGCATTTTACATGCTAGCATTTTATTTTGTTGCTCTGAGGCAATAATTACGCCACTGTTCCTGGCAGTTTATGAAAATATTATAATCCAAGAATTAACAGACTACATGTTGATTATCATTTCCTGGTTAGTAATGCCCATGCTGGTAAGAAGAATGCAAATATAATAAAATTCTCCTTCTCCAGTTGCAGCATACCAATTGGTGGTCTTATTTTCCAATTCTCAGTGATAGATTTAGGCTGCTTTTGGCTTTTATGTCCCGTTGAGAACAGGACACTCTCATTTATAAGCTTTCTGATTCAATGCTACTATATTTGCAGGGATTTTAGGTCAATATTCTTTACTTGTGGTCCACAATGTTAAAGGAGTCAGCAGGTAGCATCAAATGAGGAAACCTGCTAGTTTAGCCAGTTCTAAGAGACAGGTAAAGTTTTGATTGCCAGCAGCAAAGCCTTATATTTCACCAGCTATTCTCCTTCACCATTTTGTCAGCGTGTGCATATGTGCAAGCCTTAAATAATCTTTCCCCCGACATTTTTTACAATTTTTTGCATCATGTGAATGACCCAGTCTTCTTTCAACATGTCCTTGAAACTTTATCAGAAAATATCCTGCCCTAAGTAGTTTTGCTGACATTGTTTTGTTTACTGCTGCTTTGCGGGGGGTATATGTAACCCAAAAGGTTTAACAGGGATTTCCAAAACATTTTTGATGTTGTTGTATTTGTCCAAAGTGTATTTTTTATGAATAAGATATTGTATTCATCTTGCTAGCTTAACATAGTCATTGAAAATGAATAAACAAAAATTTATTTGCTTATGTAATTATAGTTACTGAATATTTCTACAATATATTCTCATTCATGGGCCTTTTAAACCAACAGAATCTTTCTTAATTTTTCTGTCATTCGAGGAGCTGTTTTGTGAGTTTATTTTTTTTTTCATATTATAATAAAGGTTTTTCATATTATAATAAAGGTTTTTTTCTTTTTATTTTTTAAATTCTTTCATATAAAGTTCATTTGATTAATTTAAGGAAACTTCAATGTCTCTGTTAGATGTCAGAAACTCATTTTAATTAATTGATTATTCCAAATAGTTGATTTTTCATTTGAAACAGTCTATGTTATTCATTAACCTTTGATCATTATATGATCTCACAATCCCCAAACAAAATTTATTCTGTAAGTTCTGGTATGTGTTAAGACCCATGCAGAGTTTAGAGGCATGATTTATCTTTTCTACAGCAATTATTCAAAAATGCTGCAACCTGTTGACTTTTTCTCCACAGTCCCAAGCTATGTATTGATTTTTGCAGGTTCTTCCTGTGTGACTGTATGAGCCTTGACTGTGATGCCTGAAAAATTTCTGTTACTTCTTGCTGCTATATCTACTGGAAGCACGTTTAATAGATGGTACTAACATGTAAATAAAAAAAAGTATTACAGAAAAATGTGCTAAAATGAACCAACAAGAAAATTTTTAAAAGTGCAAACCACTTCTAGATTTAACCTTGGAATGTTTGCCAATCGTCCTAGGGCTGACCTCTCAGTGAAGGCACCAGTATAGATTTCCTAATGGTGGTGTTGAAGGGTGGCACTTGCCTAACATAATCCATTGCTCTGGAGTCTTTGTACACACGTGTGAGGTGAAAAGCAGAAAGAGGCAGAGAGGCCCAAGAATGCTGGCTGGTTTTCAAGGATCACCTCCTACAAGCTCAGAAGCAAGACAGCCCAACAGGGAAGAAATTGGGCAAAAATGCCTGGAGGCCTCCATCAATGGATAAAAAACTGCTGAGAAAACTCAGTGGAAAAAGGCTTTCAGGAGAGAAAAATGAGGACTGGTGCCCTGAGAGGGGTACAGGGAAAGCATATGGAAATCTAGGGGCAAGGTTAGGGAAGTCAAGGCCCAGTCAGAACTGAGTCTTGCAGGGATCAAGAAGAATTTCTATAGAAATATTGCAAGCAAAAAAAAAGACAAGGGATAACGCAGGCCCTCTCCGGAAGGAAAAAGGACATCTGGCTACCCTGGACAAAGGGAAAACTGAGGTTCTGAACAACTTCTATGCCTCTGTCTTCAATGGCAAGTGTCCCAGCCATACTGCCCAAGTAGAGAAAGGCAAATGCAGGGTCTGGGAGAATGAAGACCCTAAGCCCACCATAAGAGAGGATTTGGTCTGAGATCATCTAAGGAACCTGAACATGTACAAACCCATGGGACTTGATGAGATTCATCTGTGGGTTCTGAGAACTGACTGATGAAGGTGCTGAGCTGCTATCCATAATTTTTGAAGAATCATGGCAGTCAAGTGAAGTCCCTGATGAATGAAAAAATGTAAAATAACCCCCTTTTTTAAAAGGGGAAAAGTGGAAGACCTGGGACACTACAGACCAGGGAGTCTAACATCCATACCAGGCAAGGATATGGAGCAGATTCTGCTGGACACTGTGCTAAGGCACCTGAAAGATGAGGTGATTTGTAACAGGCAGCATGTCTTTACAAAGGAGAAGTCATGCCTGACAAATTTGGTGATCTTCTATGACAGGGATACAGCACTGGTGGATAGGGGCACAGCAACTGACATCCTCTGCCTGGACTTATGTAAAGCATTTGACACTGTCCTGTATGCATCCTTGTCTCTAAATTGGAGAGACATGGATTTAGTGAATGGACCACTTGGTGGGTAAAAACTGTCTGAATGGCCACATTCAGAGGGTTGTGGTCAATGGCTCATTGTCCATGTGCAGACCAGTGATGAGTGGTGTCCCTCAGGAGCCAATGCAGGGCTCATGCTGTTCGATATCTTTGCTGGCAACATGGACTGTGGGATCGAGTGCACCCTCAGCAGATTTGCTGATGAAACCATGCTGTGTGGTGCTGTCAACACACTGGTGGGAAGGGATGGCATCCAGAAGGACCTTGACTGACTGGAGAGATGGCTGATGAAAATACCATGAGGTTCAGCAAAGCAAAGTGCAAGGCCGTGCACCTGGGTCATGGCACTCCCAGAAACACCTGCAGGCTGGGCAGAGAAGAGATTGAGAGCAGCCCTGCAGAGCAAGAGTTGGAGCTGATGGTTGATGAAAAATCACCATGAGCCATCAGTATGTGCTCACAGCCCAGAACACCAACGGAATCCTGGGCTGCATGCAAAGGAGTGAGCCCAGCAGGTCAAAGGAGGTGATTGTCTCCCTCTACTCTGCTCTTTTAAGACCCCACCTGGAGCTCTGAGTACAGTTCTGGTGCTCCTAACATAAGGACATGAAACTGTTAGAGCAAGTCCAGAGGAGGGCCACAAGGTTGACAAGAGCCCTGGAGCACTTCCCATATGAAGGCAGACTGAGAAAATTAGGGCTGTTCAGCCTGCAAAGGAGAAGTTTTGTGTTGAGGCATCACAGCAACCGTCCAGTATTTGAAGGGGGCCTACAGGGAAGCAGAGAGGGACCCTTCATCAGGAACTGCAGTGATAGGATAAGGAGCAATGTGTACAAATTGAAAGAGGGCAAATATATGTTAGATATATAGAAGAAATTCTTTACTGTGAGAGCAGTGAGACACTAGAACAGGTTGCCCAGGGAGGTTCTGGGTGTCCCAAACCCATCAACATTCAAAGACAGTTTAGATGAGGCCTTGAGTGGCTTGGTCTAGTGGGAGGTGGCCCTGCCCATAACAGTGGGGGTTGGAACTAAGTCACCTCTAAGGCCCATTCCACCCCCTTAACATTCTATGATTCTAAGAATAAAGACTGTGACAGGCAGTGGAATGGAACCAAGAAGGAAGAGAAGATTAATTGGTCCCAGCTCCATAATAGACAGTACTGTCATGTCAGGACAAGGAGGGAACACAGGGTCTGTGCCTGTGTCCCAGATGCTGCTGCAGGAACATTCGTGTGCTGTGGGACTGCAGAAAGTGTTTGCACTGGTGTTCGGGGCAAAGGGCCTGGAGCTCCAGCCCTGCAAGGTGGCTTCATCCTGTGCCACAATAAACAATGTACCTGCACCTAACAGACTTCTCGAGAATGTGTGCAATTTTTTTCCTCAGGACAGGGATAGTAAAAATCATGAAACTGGGCATTTGAAATCTTTTTATAAATGTTTGTAAAGTTTCAATGGAAAGAAATTAAGAAACAACAACAAAAAATAATGTAATTAGGGGAAACTTTGTGATGCAGCTTTTTTGTGATGGGAACAGTGTCAGTAGCTTGAAAATATGAAAATATATATCCGTTTTGAAACTCCTAGAAGAGAGGACATAACAGTAACTATACCAGAACTATATCTGAACTATACCAGAATGGGTACATATATTTATGACTTGTTTTGATGCACAAGTGAAGTCAAAATGATGTTTTCTTCCATTTATATTAGGATTTCAAAACCAAAAGGGAGGAAAATAAAAAAAAGAAGACAAAAAATAAAGGTATTGCAGGAAAGTACATCTTATTTGTAGTTCTTACCCACCGCACCTTTGAAAGGAATGGCCTAAGAATTATGTTGAACCCAAAAGTGAAAGCTACTGTATTTTATAGCCCTTTCAGTGATAAGAACATCAGTCTTTCAGCGCATGCCCATCATGCTTTGCCTTTTGCTATAAATATTTATCACTTAAATGTTGTCTGTATAATTTAAAAGGCCAGTATAAAAGGCAGCAAGGCAGCAAATGAATGTGCACAGCTTCAGCAAGAAGATTAGTAAATAACATCATCCTCAATTTACAGATGGGAAAACTAAGATGTTACAATCTTTCTCAAGTCACAGTCAGGTTCAAGGAAGACACTGGGGCTAAAGATTCTAATTTATATATATTTATCCAGCAAACATAATACACACATAAAAATATCATCAGATTTGACAAAGCAGAGATTTCATCTCTGTCCTGTTTTAAATGTTGAGCTGCAGTGCAGTCAGTCAGGCATGCACTTTATGCATGGTGTGAAGGAGCTGCATATGTCTGTCATGAAGTGACTTGGATGATCCATATGTAAAAATACATTATTCTGGAATTGCTCCCCACATGACAGTGCTTTTTCTGAAAATTAACATTTAGGGGGGGAGCTGCTTCCTGACAGTTGTGATGGTCAGTATATTGGAAGGGTTGTTTGCTTTTGGGGACTGGATTTGTTTGTTTTGAAATAGGATTGCTGAACTGAAATTCTTAGACTCTTGAAGAATTTTATTTCCATATTTAAGATTAATTTAACCAGTGCCTTCTTATTTAGTTTATTTATCATTAAGAAATAATGGAAAACAATTAGTAGTCACCCTTTCTTGTGTCATCTTTTTTATTTTGCCTTGTTACTTTAAGTATCATTTCAAAATGATGTATAATGAAAAGGGCTGCTATGGTTGAGGGATGAATTTTTTAACCAGTGAAAAATAGTGAAATTCCTTTTTACCTTAAAAGTGTTGTAAAATGTATAAAAAATGAAATTTATTTAACTGAGAGCTAAATAATTAATAGGTTATTATTGCTCACCTTTACATGAATTTCTAATACTGCAGAAATTTATAGTGTGGAAATTCTACTCTTGTCTTCTAATTTCTTTCCTCTCTCCATATTTGACTAGATTCTTTTAACTGAAAGACAGTCCCTTCAACAATAAATTATGAAAGCTTTAATAAAGAGGAAAGCTAGTTAGATATTTAAATGTATAAATCTCACTCATCTGACATCCATTGTCTCATTTTGTTTGTGACATCAGGTTCGCTTGTTTGGAATTTCATATTTCCAAACAGAAGAGAATGGAAGAGTTCTAATTCAAAGCATCAATCACAGAAAATGAACATAACCTAATGTCACTGCTGAATCAGGCCATCAATTTATTGCTTTGTAAAAGCAATCAGCAAGCTATCAAGCAATAAAGTGCATGGGAAAAGTGCTTCTTTTGAGATAGCACAGCCATTGACAATGATATACTGATGGAGAATAGCAACTATTTTACAGTGTAGTGTGCCTATTACTTGTTAAAAGCTCTGAACAGTTCAACAGATGTGAAATATGTTTCTTATTATTATGGATCAATCTAGTTTGTTTAATAACCTTGTATGCTGCTTAGATTCACTGTCTTATTTAATGAGGTTTGTATTTTCACTCTCTGAATCTTTTGTTTTAGTTGAAGGTATGACTTCAGTTTTTCACTCAGTTTTCCAAGGAACAATGAGTACTCAGACAATGGGTTTTTTTCATTTTTTTACTATGACAATTGCTACAGAGCAAACTGCAGAGCCATTCAAACCTTGTTACTGTACCAAAATAACAAATATTTTACAATATACTAACAAGATGCAATGGAATTTTTCATAGACACCTAAAATGCGTGCCTTTAGTAGTGTTTTGTTGTTGTTTTTGGTTTTTTATTGTGTTTTTTCTTCCTTACTCCGGTGTCCTGTTTTCTTGTGATAAAAAAGGGAGCTTGAAGGAGTAGGATGGCATATAGTCAGCTCACCTGATTTGTGCTGATGAGGTACATATGTTATATTGGTATAGCGAACCCTGTAACTGTTATCTGCTCTAGACAGGAGGTCCAAAACTAACAATCTCATCTGTGTCATCGATGCTGGGGAAAGCTGATGTGGCCTCAGGGACAATGAACTGTTAGAAATAAAGCATTAAAAAGTCTTTGCTACTCTTGATGTGTCCTAAAGGATTGCTGTAGTAGTTGGTACCACACAGTTAAATTTACTAGCCTGCTACCAGAAGTTTTGATGAGATTTCCAGCAGAATTTTTAATCACTTAACCTTTCCAATTGCATTAAGATGAGCTGTCAGGGGTCTCCTTTCTTAATGCTTAATAAAAACCTCCCCTGTCTCCACACTTTCTTTACCTTTTAAACTCCAATAAATTCCTAGAACTCTTTTGTTGCCCAGGGAATTTTTAGGCCCTTTTTGTAGACTTTATTTCCCTAAATACACAACTAAAAATTTTTAAATAGCTGTGGATTAACCCACTATTTTGTGCTATATTTTGGTATGATTTTGGGGTTTCCAGATTAAAAAAAAAAAGTTTATGTTTCACAATTACAAATAAATGATGGATTTTCATGTATAGTCATTAAATGTATGAGTGTGTTGTCTTTTTTTTATCCAACTCTGTTCTAAAAAAAGTGTATATTCAACTCCCATTTACAAATATGAAGTAAATAAAGATCACATAGCTCTTTTGAGGATAAACAGTGTGCTTATTAAATTAATAAAAGAACGCAAACTGAAGAATTAATATGATAACACCCTTTTATGGTAGCATAGTGTAGGGTGGCAGACTAGGCATAGGAATCACCAATCCTCATGTTAAGTCCTTTTCCTCACTTGCAATGAGTTTTGAGATACACTCTTTACTGTGTCATTCAAGTACTGTCTTATAGTACATAAGATAGCATGGCCAATAACTTTAAAATACTTTTCTGTCCCTCTCAAGGAGCTCCTGAAATTTTCCATTGAAATGTGCTGCATCCAAATTGTTATTTTTGTCTTATTTAAAGAAATGTGCATGATACTATATATATCAATCCTGGGGAACGTACAATCAAATATATGCATTTCAATACTGCTGCTTAAAGTGATGGTTGTCTTTGATTTCCATGCAATGTCACTCATCATATTTTTGCCATTTCTTGAAGAAATTTGATGACTTGAAAAAATTACTTTCTTTATGGTTGTTTCCCACTTCTCTCATCCCTCAGTATGGAATCTCCCACTTTGAGTTTCTTTACCATCCTATAAAGAAATTGCCAATGAACACAGGAGTAGAAAACACTTCTATTGTTATAATATGAAATTTCCATAAATAAAGGTAGTTAAAATTAAATTTCCTATATCCTTGTCTTATACATGTGCAATTAAATAGTGTTGCACTGCTTGAATATTTGTTTTATAAAACTCTGATCAAGACACAGAAAAAAATAGCCAAACACTGCGTAATTTTAAAAACAAGGTGTTTTTCTTTTCTTATCCATTCTAATTGAAAGTACATATTTTTCCCACTATTGAGTTCTCTGTAATTGCCTTTTTTTAGGAAGAACTTACTCATGAAACATAAAAAAGTGGGCAATTTCATAGGTGACTGTGAACGGGCAAATACAAGTTTTAGAAAATACTTCTCGTTGAATAGGTTTGTTTTGTTACAGTACCTCAAGTTTGTATTCAATTCTAATTATTGGGTAACAAAGTTAGGTAACTGACAGGTAGCTAAGATAGGCTTCAAAAAGCTTTAACACAGGACACTTTGTGGTCTTGAACAGCCGAGTCTGGTTTAGAAAACATCTCCAGCATTTTTTAAAAGTTATTACTCCAATCACTCATGACTTCCTGGAATTAAATGACTTTATCAAGAAGTATGTTGGCTGGAGAAAATGCACTAAATACTGTGGCCTGATGTCAGTAAACCTCCTGCAATGAAGAGGAAGTTATCCAGGAAAGTCTTTAAGAAATATATTTCAAGATGCTCTTTCTAAACCTCTCAATACAACCATGAGATGTGATTCTTTGACCCTCAATAGACTTTGCATTCAATTAAATTTTAATCCATTTGTTTAAAAAAATAACAAAAACTTTTAATTGGCCTCTGTGGGATATCAATAGTTTTATTCCTCTGATGTCTAATTGCAACATTTATGTTTCTGCTTGATGGCACGGGGTCAGCTAAATTCACACTGAAAATTTTTAGCTTCTTATGTGTTCAAAAATATTATTAAAAACTCAAACATTCTCTTAATATGGTATTGTTTGAAACTTTCATAATGAACATGCTTCACAGAATAAGACTGAGAAGGAGATTTTGGAGAAATAAAGAGGGACATATGTTGTTTAACTCTGGTGTTAACTTTTTAAAGTACTAATTTTCCAAGCGGTTTAAATAGCATACAAAAGTGATTCTCTTTCAAGATTAACAATGACCACAAAAAGCTCTTACATATGGATTTAGCACCACTGATAATTTAATATTTGTATATGTTTATTCTGTAGATATGTCCTGAGACTGCTTGCCTTTTCACCTTTATTAAATACTAAAATTTAGTAGGATACGTATTTTTACTCTCAGGATTTGGGAATTTCCTTTTTTTCATATTTTGTTGACCATAAACCCTACGAAAAGCAAAAGGGCAAGCATAGAAATGGTTATTCTCCATCCTGAAGAAGTCATCTAGAGCACTTTCACTTTGTGGATTTGTTTAAAAATTACCTTTTCTCAACACCTGCACTTTCCCAAGAAGCCAGGCATGTTTGAACATTTGTCTAAACATTTTTTTGCATGTTAAACTTTTGTCATAAGGCTCAAGATTGTAGCTTCTTTTCTTGTGTACTCAATTCATAGTTGTAGAAATCTTAATCACCTCTTTATTAAAATTAGACAAAGAGTTGTGTAGCTTGGAATACTCATACAATTTGGAAATCTCTTTTTCAAGCGGGATTAACTTATTAAATTTCCGCAGTCATGGATGCTCCTCAGCAAATTCTGATACTCTATTTACTTTGTATCTTTTTGAATAAAATTCCTCTGTGAAACAAAGAAAAGTAGATTTATTTGCTTCAAAATGTACTACAATTATTATATCTGATACCCCTGCAACTGGAACAAGAAAAAAGAAAACTTTAAATAACCATTTCTGCTGTGAAAAAAAAGTCTGTAAAGAAACTGGAAACAAAGCAAAAATAAGAGCCACGCTCCTATGAACTTCAAGCACAACCAGAGGGAGACTGTGTGTAACATTTAAGTTGTTGAAGAATTACTTGCTGATATATGTTCTCAGCAGGGAAAAAATTGTACAATATTTATATATTTTTCCCAACTTTTAACAGACATTCATGGGGTTTATTTTGCAACACTAAGACATGATAAATGTGGTACTTATCAACTAGATGAGCAGGTGATTTTTATAATGTTTTATAGAACTTGTGGCTAGATCACAGTGAAACTTTCTTTATGTCTCTGTTGTTATGTTTTGCTTACTCTTTTCCATGACTGAAATTTCTGATGTGTTATTGTCCATTAGATTCTTATACCTTACAAATGTTGTACTTTCATGCAAAATTTTTCAGATTTATAGGCAGATACCCCACTTCAAAAATAATTTATATTTGAAGCACACTGTTGTATAACAGCAGACTTAAGTGATTTAGAAAAATGTAATATGATGCCACAGCTGTCACAGCTCTAAACAGTTTCTATGCCTCATAATAAATGACTACTCTATTTAAAGTCAAAACAATTATACGCCTGAGAAAATGGCCTGTGGTAAACAAACTTCTATGGCACACGGAGAAAAGCAGATGTCTAGTTAGAAAATTAAAATTTCATGCTACCTAGTATGCTAGATAGTCATAAGTCTGTCTTCACCACTTTGCCAGAAAATTATAATGTACTTAAGATCTTTTTTCACAGATTTAGGAGTCAGTTCATTTTCCTAGGGAGGTTCATATATGGGGAAAATAATTTTTCACATTTTCCTTAATAATTTGTACTTACAATTCACTTGTGATGAAAATGTCTACATCTGCTCTCTTTATTTTACCAAATTGTGTGTAGATGATGTAGATGAAATTAAAATATATGGTAAAATGCATGGTGGTTTTTTTTAGACTAATGTTTGAAGTTCATATTTTTTAAGAGTACCTCTGTAATAGAGTATTAGAAGTGATATTTTTGTTCTTTGGTTTTTTTCCCACATTTCCTTTCCTGAATAAGTCACTTTGCTCAGAATAACTGCTCTTTAATAGTTAGGAACTAAGTAACTAATTATCAAAGACTACGACCGACAGACAGGTAAACCAAGAGTAGAGCTATTTGTGAGTTTCCTTCATTTGCTAGAGGTCTAATTACAACTGAAGATAGACACAGCTTTAGCAGTTACAGGGTTTTGTATCATTTCAAAGGTAATCACTGCTTTGAAAAAAATGTTCACAAGTGAAATTTGTGCTACTGCAAGTTCTCTCTTAATTAGTGTATCTACTTTATTCCACAAGGATTTTTTCTCTGTCCACAAGATTGATTTGGAGACCAACATCTGCTTAAGCAATTTGCTCAAGAGAGAAGACAAGCAGTCACTCAAAGCTATTCTGAGAACTAGCCTAAGTTTAGCAAATGGAATATACAAATATTGCTAGAGGAAAACTTGGTTGGGTTTTTTTGTTTGTTTTTTTTGTTTGTTTGTTGGTTGGATTTTTTTTTACAAAATGCAATGACAAAGAATCTAAGGAAGTTGTGTTGGAGATGGGTTTTGGTGTTTACAGCAGGAATATTGTCTCCTTGAGAGGGGGGTCTATATTGACCTCATCCTTATAGAACTCGAACTCTGAGATATAGATTTTATTATTTGGTGGAAGCAAGATTGTTTTTGTAGATGGTTTTTGCTTCCTCTTAGATGGGCTGTGTGCAGAATTTCTCATTCTCACATGACCCCATATAGTTATGGAGCTGGCTCTGTTCTTTTTCTAGTGAGGTGTCATGTGTTGAGGGTGTAGGAAGCAACAACTCTGCATAATAAACAGCTGCACTAGCTTATTTTAAAAGATCTGAAGAGATGTGTTAGAGCTTCTATAGCAGAGTCATAAAATAGCACCTTTTTGTCTTGCCCAAAATGTCAAAACTATCACAGATGGACAGAGGGACAGAGTTTAAAAGCACTTCTAATTTTCTAAATCAGTTTTGTTTGAAATTACTTTTAGATTAAGTTCTCATATAGGTATGGTAGAGCAGTACTCCAATGGTAGTTAGTCCCAATGGCCCAGAACTCTAATGCAAAGAGCCACTGGACCTTGGCATGGGAAAAGATAAAATTATATTTAGCCATTGGGACCAACAGTGGCACCATGGCTCCCACTTGACTTGATGGCTCTGTTCCTACCCTAAGCCAATTCCAATTAGAAATCACTCCTAAATCACAATGCTCATCAAATTAATTATAATTCAAAAGATTCACACTACTAGGACTTTTGTTCTTAATATTTAAATTCAGATCAACAGTGACACTAGTGAAGCTTGACTATATAACAAATTATACATGATTAATCTTCTCCCATTTCCAAGCCGTCATCAGAAAAAATACCTCTTTTTCTTCTGTCCCTTGTTTTTCCACTAGGGACTTTGGCCTCATTCTTTTGGTGTTCAGTATTCTAAAGAGTTAGCAGAAGTTCAGCATGAATGCACATAGATAAAGTTTTTCCAGGAAACTTCAAGCAAGTGGGACTATAAGACTAAGTGTGTGGTCAAGAAACACCATTCAGCTGAATACAGAAACCTCCAAATTGTAAAGTCTGCTTTTGGAGACCAGTGAGTGTTTTCTAATAACTTTGCTTGGGAAAAATTAAAGGTTTATGGTTAGCAGCATAGTTATTTTTAAATTTAATGCTGTCTTAATACATTTTAAACAAGGTTCTTGTTATTCAAAATTTGGTAAATATTTCAGGGAAAATCTTGATATGTAGTAAAAATTTTCTTAATGTAGGCATTTAATACACATTTTAATGAACACTAATATTATCTAAGTAACATCAAAATTTACATTCCTTTTAACACTGTAGTGAGAATTTTCTTTTTTTTTTAACCATCCACTCCCTCATCATATGCAGAATCTCTCAATCTTTCTTTTTGTCATCACAGACAAATACAGGCTTTGTTAGTTTTTTCAGGAAATGAAAGGGGTTGTATTTGCTGAACCAGTGATATTTATCTTACATTGCTGAGATCCATTCAAATATTCCTGTACCTTTAGTTTTGCAGCTTTGTGGATAAACAGAGAAATCCTTATACACAATAGAACTGTATTTTAGAGCTTTGTAATAGCAAACATTAACAGTAGACAATATTCATGTTTTTATCCTCTACCCTGCAAAGAATGTCTAAGAGTATTCTGAAGTCATGATAATGCCTAAAGTATTTTAAATAAATAAATAATCCACAGGGAGAAAAAAAGGTAAGAAGGTGTTTGAGCCTTATTTTTACCTAATGCCTTTGGGTAAAGGAAGATACTCCCTTTTTCCAGGTCATTGTAGGAGAGATCCATCATGACCCTGTAGAAACCACAGAACTGCTAAGAATCTTCTCTTCACAAGCCCTTGTCTATTTTGCAATTCTCTGTGGTAACACAGGTAAGATGTGTTATATTATGAAGCATATAATTATGATGTAAGATTGGAGAATGATCATTAAAGTCTTTACAGCATTGCTACAGTTGCTTGTGTATGTATCTACATGATCTTCATGGTTCCTTGCTTTTTCTTTTTGCTTTTCTTTTTTTCTCTTTCCTTTTCTCTTTTCTTTTCTTTTCTTTTCTTTTCTTTTCTTTTCTTTTCTTTTCTTTTCTTTTCTTTTCTTTTCTTTTCTTTTCTTTTCTTTTCTTTTCTTCTCTTCTCTTCTCTTCAATTCTATATCCTTGCAACATTGAAAATGTTAATTGCACAGCCTTAAGATAAACATCAATCAAATAGCCCTCAAGAAATATTATGTTATTATGTCCTGAGCTACATAATGGCAATCTAAATCTGAGTAACTGAAAGTCTTGTTTCATTACTAGCTGGTACTGTAAGAAAGGATATTGCATCAATTTCATCAATGCTTTAGTTTTCGGGAAGCCACTTTCCTGTTTTCTTGCTGCTCAAATCATTGAGACCATCCACCCTGAGTTCAACCTGCTGTTAAGCATTGCGCAAGTTCTCCTAGAAAGGCTGCTGTCATGTTGTATTCTTCTCTCCATTCTTTTCCTACTGTAAGACTGTATGTTTACTATTGTGAGTTTTTGGTATGTTCCTGTACCATGCATGTTGTGTGTGTGGACATGAGTTTATCAGTAATTCATGTAGGACCTAACTAATGAATAATTGAACTTTTTGTCTCTTTTAAACTATAAAAAACTGAGCACTTTAAAGAAGTCTGTAGTGCAACACTGTGTAAAGACAACAGAATATACTTCTTCATACTGCCTTTTTTATATAAAGGATTCTTTTTTACAGTCACTCTCCAACAAATTGCAAACCTAGAGAAGGAAGACTTGCACTAGCTTTTTAGATGCCAGTGTAGTTTATTTTGATGACTGTTTCTCTTCTCCTCTTAGCTCTTGAGTTGAAATTTCTCACTGCAAAAAGCCTCTCAGACCTTGACTGCAAGAGAGCACTACTGTTTCATGGCCTTTTCTCAATCATCTCCCATTCAGTGGAATGAGATCTATTAAGTACTGCTCTGGTACTTTGACATTCAACTCTAAAATGACACTTTTTTTTTTCTTGACCTGACTATAACTGGGCTTTGAAAGATTGTATTAAAACTTATTTAGGTGTACTAGACATGGTAGGAGAAGCAGAGTTTATTAGATGAACGGTGACAAAGGTAAATCTGATTCTATTGGGTATGAGCTAACACAAGGCACAAACCTAAGAGTAAATATATTCAAGAGACTATATTCCTTCCTATCTTGTGTTGATGTCATCTGACATCTGTGACTGCTTTTCTTCAGGGACAGTTTATAGTCTGAATTCTGGTAGTGCACACTCTGGGATGCAGAACAAACAGTAAGTGTATTTACTTTGTAACAGAATTGGATATAAACAACTCATTTCTCCTACTTGGTCTCTCTCTTTGAGCATATTATAACATACTCCAGAGGAAGGGTTTTTAAAATTTGCTGTCTGCAGTGCAATAATTTCAAAACTGTAGAGGTAAAAGACACTGACTGGAATTTTTAGTGAGCCATTAACTTCCTCACTTCCTCACCTCTGCCTAAAACTTGAAGAGATCTTGAAGACTGTAAGATCTCTTGCTAATGTGAGATTCTACATCATATAATAGAAATATCCTGTACTAAGGATGACGTCTCAAGATCAATTTCCCACAAAAAACATTGAAATTTGTTACTGTTGCTGGAGACCTCAGAATCTAAATGACGTTAAGGATAAAGTTGGTCAAAGTTTGCAATTCACATAATGATTTCAAAATATTACTAGAATCCTGTTTCGTATTTTTCAACTACGTCATATTTTGAAAACTTGGGAAAGCAGAAATGGCTTTTTAGTCACTTAAAAATACAGAGTAATTTTAAGAAATGAATTACATCATTGTATTTTTGTCACAATTTCCCTATAATATTTTGTTAATCACATTTTATGTTATTTGTCTCCATTTTGGGTTGCATGCCTTCTGGTGCTTTTCTCCTTTTACTTTACCACACCTCTATGGCACTCTTCTGTCTTTGGCCATATTAATTCAGATCTTGTCTGAAGATTCTCACACTTAGAAACTTGCAACGCGTTTTTTCACTCCTTCTTCTTTGTCAGAAGTGTTTGGAGTTTTTACATTTCCTTTTTGACCCTCATTAATAGCAGAACTCATAACCAGTGTTCTGCTAAACCCCTCAACCATTATTATAATCCTCGCTGTTGTATCCTTATAACCGTACTGTTCAGACTATTCTAGATCTGAGAACTTTAACTTGAAAGTTAACCTGTATTTGACTGAAGAAGGGACAGTTATTCTGTTTATTGTAGCTTCTGTCACACTAAATATATGCTCTGATAAGCTTACCAGTGGTGTCTCTTATGGAAGCTGTGAGTGATAGAAAATGCTGCCATGTTCGTGGCACTGCATGCTCTTGAAAGAGTATCCCAGCGCAATTAAGACAAAATTAGTATTAGTGGAATAAAATCTTGTGGTGTACTGTAAAACAGTTATGTTATTCATCTGTATAACGATTTTTATGTTCCATATCTGACACTCCCATATCTTTCTTCAAGACAGAGGGAAAATGCATCAAAACTTCATCTAAGCATAAGCAAGTTAAGGACTTATACATGCATTTGAGAAATTAATAACACATTAGTCAGAAAATGGCTTAAATGCTCCAAATTTTTGCACTTTGTCAATACTTTTAGCAAGAGGAAAATCGTAACTGAGTTCCAGTTAAAGATATTTTCAATTGCTTTGTTGATATCATCTGAAGGACAGAAAAGTTTACAAGCACTATTTCATTAACAGAATTCAACTTAGTTGTCAGAAAGTGTAAACAAATGTATAATCAGACAGCTTATTCTACTGTTAATTTCATTCAATTTGCTCTTTATAAGTTTAATCGTATAATGTTTTTTAACCATATTTAACCTTATTATAACTGGAGGAATTTGCTCTTCTCTAATAAAGTAAATGAAGAATAAAAATGGAAATCCTCATCTAAAGTGATCTGATCAAGTTGTCTGAGTGTCAAAAGGAAGATATTTTATGGAGTTTTTCTCCCTGTGTCAAGTAGAAGCCCTTTTTAATTAATATTTTTGTAATCATTAGAAGATGACTGCCTACCATTCTGATGTTGTATTGTCATTACTCTCAAGAAAATAGATTCTAGATGAGTATTCAAATGTATCAGATAAAGCAAATTAATCTGTAGATTAAACTGAGTGAAACATGTCCTGCACTAAGATAGCTGTGACACTGGTGTTAGGTGATCTTCTTCCTCATAAAAAATACAGCCAATTCATAAGTAATCATTAAAGTAATCAGATTTTAATAGTCTGTGGTATGGCCTATGTTTCAGGATTTTTTTGCATACTAATTCAAATTTGTTCTGGTGCTATGAAAATGTGAGGGAAAACAGTATACTCAAAAATCGCTTAGCTGTAATCCTGTAGAGTTAAAGCCTGGAGAACAAAATGCTTTGATCTTTTTGATCTCACTGATAAAATTTACATGCATCTCTTTTGTTGTTGTAATGAAGGTATCTATATTGTTAGTGCCTTTATTTCTAGTTCACAAAATAAACCTCTATGGGTTTCTCTTTTCCCCTGCAAGGTATTGCTCATTGTTCAAATACTGTTTATATTCTGGCAAATAAAACATGTACAGTTGTAGCTCAGTAGTCTTGCTATCTTGCAAGGGTTTTTGTAATGAAAGAAAAAAATGGCAGTACAAGGCAAAATACAGCCTTATGTAGGCAACTTAGCATGTTGCACTATTGATCCCTTCTCATCCTTGGTTTCTACTAGGCAGATCATCTGTAATGCAGATTCTTAGGCTGACTGTGAAGGAATGTGATACACGGTAGTTTAGGGGACAGAGGGTGATTGCTTCAGACCCTTATGTTTTTGTGCCAACTTCTTAAATTGCTGTTGTGTAGCCTCTCTGATGTGGTGTGTGCTCCTTACTGTAAATGTTTGAACAGAATAGTATCTGTAGTTTTGTTACCCTATTGTTGGTACAACTTCACATTTACCTAAGCAAGATGTAACTTTTCAGAGAAAAATTAATTAGGCCTAAATAAACACCTTTGGATGAGACAGTACTGAAATTGAAAGGGCATTATTTCTCCCTGTAATTCCCTGTCTGTTTCAACTTAATATTTGTTTTAACATTGCTATTAGACTTCTTTAGGAAGTCAATTAATTTTAAAATTTAAGCCTTTTAGTTGTCTTATTGAGCCCCATGACACCAAAGAAGTGTATTGCTGTATCAGCTATACATTAAGTTGCTAGAGCAGTGCATGATCCTCTACAAAAGAAAGGCCTTAGAGAAGGTTTGAAAAGGAAAATGGTAGCTGAATAGCAATGTTCACAAAGCAAACACTTTAACAGGAATAGCAACATAAAAAATCTCCTGTGTTAAGGGCCACATAAAGCAAATTTACTGTCTAGACATATTTCAGCCTGACTATATTGATGACATATTTTTTAAAATATTTTCATTTTTATAGTTTGTGTACCAACAGAAAATAGCATCAAGAGAAACATTTTATACCATTTGTGGAAACTCAATGAGTGTTCTTTTCATATGTTGTCCTTACATTTTATTTCTAGCTTTTATATATTAGCCTTTTTTTTCTCTGGCCTAAACCACACTTTTTGACGTGATATTGTCTCTGTTTCAGACATGGCATATTAAATAAACAAAACATTAAGCTGTATATTCAAGATAATAATTAATTAGAAGCAGAGTCACATGGGAAAAAAAAAATAAAACAAATTCTTCAAACTAGATAAATTAATTCTCTGTCCAGAATGCTCTTCATTTGGACATGTTGAACCTAATCACCACAGTTTGCCACTTTGAGTCAAATCCATCCACATTAAATTGGTGAGAAGGAAAAATGCATAAGCAGAAAATTTCAATCTGCAATACATGCTGCGAAGGTCCATTGAAGTCAGGTCTTTAAAAGCATTTTGAGAGAAATTAAGAGTGCAGCTTACACACAAATCAGGTACATTAATTCACAGGATTTTTTTGTGAAAACACCGTCTATATCTCAGGTATGAACAATGGCCACTTTGCTACACAGTGCTTCCTTAAGACCCATTGGATTTCTACCTACTTGTAGG
Organism: Pardalotus punctatus; assembly: GCA_013400915.1. Classification (NCBI taxonomy): domain Eukaryota; kingdom Metazoa; phylum Chordata; class Aves; order Passeriformes; family Pardalotidae; genus Pardalotus; species Pardalotus punctatus. The sequence goes on along the minus strand of VZTX01021909.1, from coordinate 266,717 downwards.
CCGCTGTGAGGGGATGAAAGGTTGGGGTTTTTTTAACAACTGTTGTTTATTCTGTCAGTTTCTTTCATGGTATCTCTGAAGTCACAGACATTTATTTATTTCTATATAAACAGTTTCGCAGAGTAATTTATGGAGACCCTATTGTCAACAACTTGAATAGTGGGGATTCCTCTGCCCTCAGAAATATGTATTTAATTGCTAAAATGTATAATATAATCCTTTATAATAACACATTATAATCACCTTTGGCTGTGAAATTTAGGAAGATTTTTGAGGAAAGGAAAAATGTCTAGGGTATGTGTGAGGAAGGACTAATGAAATAACACTTTAGGTTTCCTGCATAAGAAACATTGAAAAAGTAATAGAAGCTCTGTTGACTTGATAATGTATTACCTTGTATTCACATAATTTCATGTGACATTGCACAATATAATTAATCATGTAGAAAGTAAGTAAGCAAAGCAGTAGCTAAAGGAGAGAATGTTCCGTTAAAGATGTATAAAAAGGATGGCTGATGCCTGTAATGAACAGATTTTAATATCTTGGGTTTTTTTCCCTTTTCTGGCTAATGATGAACATTGGTTAATCACAAATGAGCAATTTTCCCTGCTATTTTCAAAAAGAAGGAGATAGTCAATAATAGGTCTTGGGACCTGGATACATCTCTAGAGATGACAAAGTTTCAAAGAAATTGATACACAGCCATTATTAAGGAGAATAAAAGAAAGTCTTTTGCATAATCACTCTGTTTATGTGTTTTAAGAATAAAACATATATTCAGCGTTGATAAACTCCAATGTAAATAGTAGCAAAACCAGAAAATCTATGAAGTGAAAGGAATTACAGGAGTCCAATATGCCTCAGTATATTTCCTAGATGTGACAATTAGTAGACCTTTATCCACCAAAAGAGAATTAGTTTCTGTGGTAGAAAAAAACATACATTTGGTTTGATTTATGTCATTTAGAGAGCCCATGACACACCATTACCTAAGAAGGTGAGGGGACACATCCCTCATTCTCTGGTAGACTATATGTTACAATCTAGTGCTAGAGCCATCTTTATCATCTACTCGGTGCATCTCATAGGCAACATTATCCAACTGAAGTGTGTTATTCCACATAAGCGGGACATCTGCCTTCACCGGGAAGCGGGTAATTTTCAAACAGTAAAGAAGGCTATACATGTTCTCAGTTTTCACATTAGAGCAGCTGCATGTATTTGCTCTTGTATAAGAACAATTACAGATGGAGACCGTTGCTTTTTTATCGGATATTTTTGCATTTGCCTTATTATTCCTTATGTTTAATATTATACTTTGTAGTTTCATAGTTCTTATTTTGCCTGTTGTGAGTCCTTTTCACGTTAGGTCATATAATTAATTGGGAGGACTGAATCTAATGAATCAGGTAACTGATTTTACAGATCTTTAAACTATCAAATTATGGTTTACACAACAACCACAGCTCTATCTAACATTTAAGATTATCTGTTTCACGTAGTCTTTTAAGCTCTTTCTTACTAATCCTGTTCTTTAACTCACCTTGCACTCTGTGGACATCCCTCTGAATCAGATATTTTAACATCAGAAGTATAAGATGTAGTAAGGACAGCAAATAACATTCAGCTACGGGGGGAATTCCAGGAGTAATTTTGTTACTTTTTTTCTTTTTCTTTTTTTTATAGTCTCTTTTTGGTTAATGAGCAAAACAGGCATTTCATGGCACCCTACTGAAGAGCATAAAGAAGTATATTTAGCCTACTGTAGATGTGCCTTCATTACTACAAATTCAATGGACCTGACTTTGTCAACCAAACTGCATAAGGTGTATTGCAAGTATTTTTCTGAAGCAGGTTGGTTACACTGACTTCAGTCAAGTTTTCCTGTACTCCTGATGATGCTGGTGATTTCTGAGTGGCAAAGAAATCTCAGACAGCAGGCACATAAGAGGATGTTGTGTGTTAACCCCTTTTGACAGCTAAGCACCACAAAGCCAATCATTCACTCCTTCCACTAGTGGCATGGGGAACAGAATGCACCCTGTAAATTTGTGAGTTAAGTATAGTTCAATAAGGAAAAAAATATGAAAAAGAAAGAAAACAAAACAGAGTAAATGATGCAGAGACAATACCTTACCACCTCCTACAAGCAGATTGTTGCCCAGCGAGTCTCCAAGCAATGGTTACCTAGACAAACTCGTATCCCTCAGGTTAGTTGTTGGTCATGATGTTTTATGGCATGAAATATCCCTTTGTTCAGTTTAGTTCAGTTGTCCTGATTGTGTCTCCTCTCAGCTTACATATCCTCAACGCACTTGCTTCCAGGACAGAGCGTGAAAAAGAGAAAATCTTGATACCCTATAAATGCTGCTCAACAATAACCAAAACACTCATGTGTTATCAACACAGTTTTACTCATAAATCCAAACCACAGCACTACATGGGGTGCTATGAAAGAAATTAACTCCATCCCAGCTAGAGCCAGTACTGCAGAGAACATCAAATTTTATTTGCAATTGCAAATCTCTGTGCTTATTGGAAAGCTAATTAAGTTGGTGATCTGCAGAAAAACCAAAAAATACTCAGCTTTTATACAACAGCTAAATAAAGATTATTTTTTGCTCTGTGAATTATATTTCATTCTTGCTCATTTTAAATGTGCACTTTTTCTTGGGCCTCCTTCTCCTCCCCCATCCCTTTTCCAGGTTTTCCTTTCTAGTCTTTGCATAATTGTCTCCCTTTTTTTAATCTGAGCTAAACCTTATTACTTATTCCTAACCTTTCCAATGAACCTAAGCTGTTGAAATGACCCTAATGAGATGCTTTTTCATTTACTGGTCTTCTAAGATTCAATTACCTTAGTTTGTGTCTGCATGCATGTATTTATTTCAGTCAGTGTTTCAGGCTACTTGTTTCAACCACTACATTAGAAATTCTCTTGCATTTTTGAAGAACTCTGAGAAAATAGGTTTACCTTTTAATATATTGCATATATATTTATATTCTTAGTAACAAATTATTCCTGATTCTGATACCTTCTTTATAGCTTTTATGTTCATACGTAAATGCTGATTATGTGACATTTTTTTCTTGCTCTTGAGTTTTTATCAAAGCTTTTATTTCTGTTTTTCTTAAACACTACTAACTTACTTGTAAATATTTTATGAACATTAACATTTATGAATTTGTGAAACGGATTTTTACCCATTTAGGTATGCATAGAATTTGTAAATCCTTTCAAAATTATTCAAAATGATTTCTGGATTAATTTGTATTTTGTGGTTTTAAGATCTAGGATTTTATGAGCTACTACAGATAGAAATAAAAGCTGTTTTTCATTAGAAATCTAGAATTTTAGCTGATCAATAGGATAAAGAAGGCACCATTTATTCTGATGCATATTGTGGCGGTGACCCAGTCTCCTTTTAATATGAAGATCCATGAAATAAACTGGATTGACTTCCCTCCTAAAGACAGTGAGGTAGAGGAGGAGGGAGAAGACGAGGCTGGTGAATCCCCCACACTCCCTGTCCCTTAAGTTGTCTATCAAGTTTGTTACTCCCCTTTCCCCTCCTAGTTTACACCCTTTCCCCCCTCCCAGTTATTTAATATGTATTGAGTTGTTTCATATGTATCAGTTTCTGGAAAGTTCTCGGTTCTTTGTACCCCCCCATTGGGCAGTTTGAATGTACCCCTCCCCTTATTTCATTTGATTGGATAACTGCGGTTATGTAATCCTTTTCTGTTGGCTGATCCGTGGTTCCTCCCCTCAGACCACCCCTTCTGTTCCCCTTAAAATCCCCTGTAATGGACCCACTTTGTTGTTCGTCTGCCTCTTCTTGTTGGTCCTTGCTCCTCTCCGGGAATAAAGGCTCGGTCGCCAGGGCAACAGAACCCCTCTCGGCTCCTTCGTTTCTGCGCCTCGCTCCATTGTGATCGCCTGCTGCTGTGCTCAGCCGAGCTCCCTGCAGGCGGCTCCCAGAGCAGGAGCCCGGGACCAGGGACACACAAAGCGGCCTCTTGCCGGGGCACTTGTGTTCCTTGTCCTGCAAGCTGACCATCCGGGCGGTCAAGCGGGCAGCGACAGCATATATTGGACCTTCAATGAGGAGCTGTTTAACAACAAACTATAACCAAGTCTGGAAAGCAGACAATTTTAATTGGAGTTCCTTTTAATCCATGTTAAGGAGACAAAAAACAGATTCCATTAGCCTAGGATAGGTTTCCAAATATGATAATGACTCAATATGATCAGAAGTTAACCTATAGATAATAGATTGCAGTGTGAGGAGTTCAGATTTCAAATAGGTTAAGCTATTCTCCTTGTATACACTTTGAAAAGGCGTTGAGCAGGCTGATGATATTCTCACGTAGTGCCAAGCATCCATCGGAAGAAACAATGATTTTAAGTGCTAGTGCAGCAGAGCAGTAGCAGGATTAAATTCTAAGGTGCAAAGATTTTACGGTGTCAAAAAACCTCAAACTCTTTCCCTCTAACTCTGTTTAATTGGGCAGTAAAAATTTTGAATCCAATCTGCCTTGGATGACTGACCTACACAGCCCATTGTGTCAGAATGGATATTTTTGCTCCAGTGAAGTAACCCTTTTTTTTTTTTTTTTTTTTTTTTTTTTTTTTAAGATGAGCATAAAAGGTTACCGACAACTAAGCAGGAATACTTCAGGACTAAAGTTGTGATTGATGTTTGAGTTCTGCTTCTGCACTCTTTCAGTCCAGAGCAGAAGTGGAATTTTTTCTTACAAGAAAGATGGGGACAAATTTTTAGCAGAGCCCATTGTGATAGGACAGAGAGTAATGATTTTAAGCTGAAAGAGTGAGCATTTAGTCTAGGTATAATGAAGAAATTCTTTCATGTGAGGGTGGTACTGCCCAGAGAAGTGGTGGTTGCACTATGCCTGTAAACCTTCAGGGTCAGGTTGGATGGGGCTCTGAGCAACAGGATCTAGTTGAAAATGTCCATGCTCATTGCAGGGGGCTTGGACTAGATGACTTTTAAAGGTCCCTTCCAGCCCAAACCAATCTATGAATCTATGATTTATACTGTATATGCCTACTGTTAGGTGAGATGCCTCTAACCCACAGCAAGGCTGGCTCTAGGTAGTTCCCTGCCAAGTATGCAAAAAAGAAAGGAAAAAAAGAAAGCAAAGGAAAGAACATAATAGTAAAAAATAAAACATTATAAAAAATTTTTTGAAAAAAGTAAAAAAGGAAATCTATTTATTTATTTTAGTGGGAAAGTCTTCCAGGCATATCGCACTTCCTCAGAAATTTCATACATCAATGAAAAATAAGTTATTACGCTTTTCTGCTCAAGAAAATAATTTGGAGCATAATTCACAGTTGTGTAAGACAATTACTGAGATCGATTGCATACTATAGATGTCTTGCTATAGTTTGCCCTGGTCCTTCCTACTGTGCTGATTCCAAGTAAATATGCTTAGCTGAAAGATACATGCAATACAGAAACAGTCATCTCATTATTAACAGCTTCATTCCTGATTTAATTTAACCACGATAATGATATATATCTTAAACCTGCACACTAAAATTGTCTGTCATGAAAGAGGGAGTGGGCTGAAAGAGAAGTCATAGTTGTGTCAGTGAGAAGATAAAAAACCTAATGGCTCTGTTGGTGGATTTTATTTAATCAGTGTGAGGAGAGGGAATAGAGTTATACAAGCCCTGGTTAGTGCTGACAAGAAAAGGGAAGGAGGGTGAACGGATCATCCAGCCAGAAAGCATAAAGAAGTATGAGGCTGAGTTTTCAGAAAGAAAATTTCAGAAAATCATAGGATGATTTGAGTTGGAAGGCAGCCTAAAAATAATCTAGTTCAAATCTTCCTGCCATGGTCAGGGACACTTTCCAGTACACCAGATTGCCCAGCCTTGTCCAGCCTCATTTTGAACACTTACAGGGTTGGGGTATCCACCACTTCTTCTGGGCAACCTGTTCCAGTGTCTCACCACCATCACAGTGAAGAATTTCTTCCTAATATCTAATATAAACCTATCCTCTTTTAGTTGAAGTCATTACCCCTTTTCCTAACACTGCATGACCTTGTAAAAAGTCCCTCCCCAGCTCTCTTGTAGACCCCCTTCAGGTATTGGAAGGCTGCTGTGAGGTCTCCCCAGAGCCTCCTCTTCTCCCTTCTGAGCAAACCCAACTCTCTCAGCCTGCCTTTGCAGGAGAGAAGTTCCAGCCCTAGGATCAACTTGACGTACCACCTGTGGACCTGCTCCAACAGATCCATGTCCTTCTTGCAATGGGAGTCCTGGAGCTGGATGCAGTACACTGGATGGAGAGTGCAGTAGAGGGGCAGAATCTCCTCCTTCAGCCTGCCTAGCCACATTTCTTCTGATACAGCCCGGGACACAGTTGACTTTTTGGGTTGCAAGGGCACATTGTCAGCTCATGCTGAATTTATCAACCAGGGATATCTCTACCCATGTGCAGGACCTTGCACTTGGCTTTGCTGAATTTCATGAAGTTCACGCAGGTCCGTGTCTCAAGCCTGTCAAGATCCCTCTTGATGGCATTCCTTCCCTCTCATGTGTCAGCTGCACTTACCAGCTTGGTGTCATTGGCAAACCTGCTGAGGATGCAATCAATCCTACCATCCATGTCACTAACAAAGACTTTAAGCAGTGCCAGTGCCAGTACTGACACCTGAGGAACATCACTTGTCTCAAGCAAGGAGGGGGCCCTTCCCCTGACCTGAATTTGGAAAAGCTAAGGACAGAGAAATTGCTGCATCAGGAGGCCCTGCTNTCTGCTTCTGCACTCTTTCAGTCCAGAGCAGAAGTGGAATTTTTTCTTACAAGAAAGATGGGGACAAATTTTTAGCAGAGCCCATTGTGATAGGACAGAGAGTAATGATTTTAAGCTGAAAGAGTGAGCATTTAGTCTAGGTATAATGAAGAAATTCTTTCATGTGAGGGTGGTACTGCCCAGAGAAGTGGTGGTTGCACTATGCCTGTAAACCTTCAGGGTCAGGTTGGATGGGGCTCTGAGCAACAGGATCTAGTTGAAAATGTCCATGCTCATTGCAGGGGGCTTGGACTAGATGACTTTTAAAGGTCCCTTCCAGCCCAAACCAATCTATGAATCTATGATTTATACTGTATATGCCTACTGTTAGGTGAGATGCCTCTAACCCACAGCAAGGCTGGCTCTAGGTAGTTCCCTGCCAAGTATGCAAAAAAGAAAGGAAAAAAAGAAAGCAAAGGAAAGAACATAATAGTAAAAAATAAAACATTATAAAAAATTTTTTGAAAAAAGTAAAAAAGGAAATCTATTTATTTATTTTAGTGGGAAAGTCTTCCAGGCATATTGCACTTCCTCAGAAATTTCATACATCAATGAAAAATAAGTTATTACGCTTTTCTGCTCAAGAAAATAATTTGGAGCATAATTCACAGTTGTGTAAGACAATTACTGAGATCGATTGCATACTATAGATGTCTTGCTATAGTTTGCCCTGGTCCTTCCTACTGTGCTGATTCCAAGTAAATATGCTTAGCTGAAAGATACATGCAATACAGAAACAGTCATCTCATTATTAACAGCTTCATTCCTGATTTAATTTAACCACGATAATGATATATATCTTAAACCTGCACACTAAAATTGTCTGTCATGAAAGAGGGAGTGGGCTGAAAGAGAAGTCATAGTTGTGTCAGTGAGAAGATAAAAAACCTAATGGCTCTGTTGGTGGATTTTATTTAATCAGTGTGAGGAGAGGGAATATAGTTATACAAGCCCTGGTTAGTGCTGACAAGAAAAGGGAAGGAGGGTGAACGGATCATCCAGCCAGAAAGCATAAAGAAGTATGAGGCTGAGTTTTCAGAAAGAAAATTTCAGAAAATCATAGGATGATTTGAGTTGGAAGGCAGCCTAAAAATAATCTAGTTCAAATCTTCCTGCCATGGTCAGGGACACTTTCCAGTACACCAGATTGCCCAGCCTTGTCCAGCCTCATTTTGAACACTTACAGGGTTGGGGTATCCACCACTTCTTCTGGGCAACCTGTTCCAGTGTCTCACCACCATCACAGTGAAGAATTTCTTCCTAATATCTAATATAAACCTATCCTCTTTTAGTTGAAGTCATTACCCCTTTTCCTAACACTGCATGACCTTGTAAAAAGTCCCTCCCCAGCTCTCTTGTAGACCCCCTTCAGGTATTGGAAGGCTGCTGTGAGGTCTCCCCAGAGCCTCCTCTTCTCCCTTCTGAGCAAACCCAACTCTCTCAGCCTGCCTTTGCAGGAGAGAAGTTCCAGCCCTAGGATCAACTTGACGTACCACCTGTGGACCTGCTCCAACAGATCCATGTCCTTCTTGCAATGGGAGTCCTGGAGCTGGATGCAGTACACTGGATGGAGAGTGCAGTAGAGGGGCAGAATCTCCTCCTTCAGCCTGCCTAGCCACATTTCTTCTGATACAGCCCGGGACACAGTTGACTTTTTGGGTTGCAAGGGCACATTGTCAGCTCATGCTGAATTTATCAACCAGGGATATCTCTACCCATGTGCAGGACCTTGCACTTGGCTTTGCTGAATTTCATGAAGTTCACGCAGGTCCGTGTCTCAAGCCTGTCAAGATCCCTCTTGATGGCATTCCTTCCCTCTCATGTGTCAGCTGCACTTACCAGCTTGGTGTCATTGGCAAACCTGCTGAGGATGCAATCAATCCTACCATCCATGTCACTAACAAAGACTTTAAGCAGTGCCAGTGCCAGTACTGACACCTGAGGAACATCACTTGTCTCAAGCAAGGAGGGGGCCCTTCCCCTGACCTGAATTTGGAAAAGCTAAGGACAGAGAAATTGCTGCATCAGGAGGCCCTGCTGTTTCTTTGGTGCCTTTACTGTGATACCTTTACCCTCTTCTCTTTCTCATATTTGGATGCCTGACAAAAGGTGGGAACAAAAAAGGTCACTGAAATGGAATTGTGCATATGAGACCTTACCAGGAAAATCTGGGGAACCAGAGATGACCTGTGTCTGCAGAGAAACAGAGAGGGAATATATAGGGGAAAAGCAAGAGAGTGGGTTTGATGATATGAAGGTCAAATACTTTAAAATTATTTCAAACTTACATTCCAATAACTGTTTCAGTATTTGGTGGTGTACAATAATGTTAATAATGATTAGTTCCTGTCTGTTTATCAGTAACGAGTTGGGTGCTATAAGCCCTCCTTTCCATCCAGAAGAGAAAAGAAGTTAGAACAGTGCTGAGTGTTCTCACATACTCACTATGCTGGAATTTTGGAAATGATTCAGAAAAACCAAACAGAAAAAAGATCAACAGGAAAAGCAGGCTTTTAATGCAGAG
>VZTX01021909.1:239338-256934 GCA_013400915.1 Pardalotus punctatus | reverse complement strand
GGGCTGAAAGAGAAGTCATAGTTGTGTCAGTGAGAAGATAAAAAACCTAATGGCTCTGTTGGTGGATTTTATTTAATCAGTGTGAGGAGAGGGAATATAGTTATACAAGCCCTGGTTAGTGCTGACAAGAAAAGGGAAGGAGGGTGAACGGATCATCCAGCCAGAAAGCATAAAGAAGTATGAGGCTGAGTTTTCAGAAAGAAAATTTCAGAAAATCATAGGATGATTTGAGTTGGAAGGCAGCCTAAAAATAATCTAGTTCAAATCTTCCTGCCATGGTCAGGGACACTTTCCAGTACACCAGATTGCCCAGCCTTGTCCAGCCTCATTTTGAACACTTACAGGGTTGGGGTATCCACCACTTCTTCTGGGCAACCTGTTCCAGTGTCTCACCACCATCACAGTGAAGAATTTCTTCCTAATATCTAATATAAACCTATCCTCTTTTAGTTGAAGTCATTACCCCTTTTCCTAACACTGCATGACCTTGTAAAAAGTCCCTCCCCAGCTCTCTTGTAGACCCCCTTCAGGTATTGGAAGGCTGCTGTGAGGTCTCCCCAGAGCCTCCTCTTCTCCCTTCTGAGCAAACCCAACTCTCTCAGCCTGCCTTTGCAGGAGAGAAGTTCCAGCCCTAGGATCAACTTGACGTACCACCTGTGGACCTGCTCCAACAGATCCATGTCCTTCTTGCAATGGGAGTCCTGGAGCTGGATGCAGTACACTGGATGGAGAGTGCAGTAGAGGGGCAGAATCTCCTCCTTCAGCCTGCCTAGCCACATTTCTTCTGATACAGCCCGGGACACAGTTGACTTTTTGGGTTGCAAGGGCACATTGTCAGCTCATGCTGAATTTATCAACCAGGGATATCTCTACCCATGTGCAGGACCTTGCACTTGGCTTTGCTGAATTTCATGAAGTTCACGCAGGTCCGTGTCTCAAGCCTGTCAAGATCCCTCTTGATGGCATTCCTTCCCTCTCATGTGTCAGCTGCACTTACCAGCTTGGTGTCATTGGCAAACCTGCTGAGGATGCAATCAATCCTACCATCCATGTCACTAACAAAGACTTTAAGCAGTGCCAGTGCCAGTACTGACACCTGAGGAACATCACTTGTCTCAAGCAAGGAGGGGGCCCTTCCCCTGACCTGAATTTGGAAAAGCTAAGGACAGAGAAATTGCTGCATCAGGAGGCCCTGCTGTTTCTTTGGTGCCTTTACTGTGATACCTTTACCCTCTTCTCTTTCTCATATTTGGATGCCTGACAAAAGGTGGGAACAAAAAAGGTCACTGAAATGGAATTGTGCATATGAGACCTTACCAGGAAAATCTGGGGAACCAGAGATGACCTGTGTCTGCAGAGAAACAGAGAGGGAATATATAGGGGAAAAGCAAGAGAGTGGGTTTGATGATATGAAGGTCAAATACTTTAAAATTATTTCAAACTTACATTCCAATAACTGTTTCAGTATTTGGTGGTGTACAATAATGTTAATAATGATTAGTTCCTGTCTGTTTATCAGTAACGAGTTGGGTGCTATAAGCCCTCCTTTCCATCCAGAAGAGAAAAGAAGTTAGAACAGTGCTGAGTGTTCTCACATACTCACTATGCTGGAATTTTGGAAATGATTCAGAAAAACCAAACAGAAAAAAGATCAACAGGAAAAGCAGGCTTTTAATGCAGAGGAATCTCACAAACATATGCAAGAACTGTTCAGAATCTCGAATTTTCCCACAAAGTAGCAATTCCAGCAACACGAAATAAATATTTCAGCTAAAGCAAAACCAGAAAATAGTGAGACCAAACAATGGATTCTAAGCAATAGATTTCTCTCATCAGAGAACTTGCAGGGTGTTTGTCCTGTTCAGACTCCAGTGATTTTTGAATTTCAACTGTCGTATATATCAACAGATTATCATGGCTAAGAGGTATATCAGAAGGGATCACGGACCTCTGAAGAGATTTAAATAATGTCTGCATTCAATAAAACAATGATATTTCAAGGAAAATATTAAACTCGTGTAAACAGACATTAATTTGATCATATATGTACACTACTATTATATAGTATTATGTACAGCACAGTGGTTAGAACACTTTAAATAATATAAATTGATATTATACATATATACAATAAATAAATAAACAGTATTATGCACAACATTAATAGCTAGAACATTGATTTTATTTCTTTAGCTGTTTATGATTTTGCAGAAATATTTATTTTTTTTCAATATAATGACATGCAGGATCTTCAAACCATGTGCAATGAACCATTTTTAAAAAATTTTGTAGATGAGTCTTCAAAGTAGTTAGCGTATGTTGTGTCGGCAAACATTCTAATTTTCCCTCAAAGCATTTGGGTTGCTATATATTTAAAAGAGAGAATAATGTTACATGTACAGAAAGTGAACCATCCTCCTCTACTCTTGCACACATTGTCTAGACATTACGCTTTGTATGTTTAATGTTGCATTACTGATATTCGAGATGAAGAAAATTATTATGCAGCAAAATAAGAACAAATTGTTAAATTGTTTGAATTCAGATAGGTACTAAATTATGCTATTGCATCAACATTATAGGACACCTTCTTGCTACTTTCATATGCAAAGTATTTAGTGTGTTTCTGTGTAAATTTACAGTAAGTTAGCACTCTCTCAATGGATTAGAAATTGCATGTATTATTTAACAAGGTGCAGTGTGAAATGTTTACTAAAATGTATATGCGGAAGATGTTGCTGTGCCCAGTCAAATTAGATTTGAATTATTGTGTTGATTCATGTGAATTGTACGATAAGAATTGTGTCCTTTAAAAAACACCACACAGTTATTTCCTAGAAATTCGTCTTCACACTGGAATATCTTTGCTGATAGAAAGTTTATTTACAATGACATATTTGCATCCTTATGAGAATTGTGACTAGCGAAAACTATTAATTTTAATTTTAATTTTTTGTGATTTACAAAAAGCCCCTCAATTGTTACCAACAAAATGCTAAATTGGTCTGGAAATGAAAAAAAAAGTGTTTTACAAATTAAATTGATTGGTGCAGAACTTTAATTAGTTGTAATGTAGATTGCCTCAAGATGGTAGAGTGATGGAAAGCTTTGCATTTTGATGTTAAGATGGAGTATTTTGAAAACTGTTTCTTATCTTAATGCAACATTAGACACTCTTTTTGAATATATTACTTATTTTACATTAAAACCATTAAATTAATTCTTGATTGCAGACTCTTTTTTGTCATTATTGAAATAATTGAGTTTTTTTTCCACTGCATATAATTTACTTTTCTTTGCATCAAACTTGGCTGTGGAAGAAATCAGTGACGTTATTGAAATAAAATGCTACTATTTGGCTGATTTCTTCTGCTTCATTTATGGAGCAAAAGGCTTTTTACTCAACTAGATTTAGCCATGCTGAGGATGAAAAACATGATTATCAGTTGAATGTATCATCAAAACAATAAATAAGTCAGATGCTTGAATTTTGACAGCAGTGGGCAGTAGAAGAAGACTCCATCTTGGGGTTTTGCAACTGTGTAGGGAAAACAATAACTAATTGCTGATTAGAAAATTAAGAACTGTACTTAACTGTACTGGGATCTCAATTATATGGTGCAGGGAAGCAAAGGATGAATCATTCTTTCCCAAAATGTTCATGTTCAGTTCTAATATCTGTAATCATCTTTCCCTACATTAATACTTCTGTGCTCTGAGACTATTCCAAACTTAAACTGCCTTTTGCCCTACTATAAACTCTAGGTGATAGCACTAAGCTTTAATCAGTGAGACCAAACAGTACCAACGAGAAGAAAACCAAGTCTCCAGATGTTATTTTTTAATGTAACTTTGATCATTAAGGTAATGTATTTTTGACAGCACAATGCAGTGAGTATTTATCTTTACCAGAGATGTCTTGTTTCTTTTTGAGACTCCTGCCAACAAAACACAAAGAGTAAGTTTTGTGATGCACCTGAATATTTACTTCTTCACAAAGACACTTTTACACTTCAGGTATGTGATAATGTATAAACTGTCAATTAAATGATCTCCCTCAATTTTTCTGAAAGAAACCCAACACAAAATAAAACAGCAAAACTTCTGCTATTAAATAAATCAATGTATATCTTTCTCAAATTGGATTTTACACATGATATATTCCCATGGGATCAATGGCCCAGGGAGCAGGTAGTGTTAGATATCCACTCATTTCACCTTAGAGTGTTGTTGAACATAATTGATGACATGTTTAAAAGTTTTGTATGTTCACCTAGTTTATGTTGTACATAATTTATGTGTGCTACCTCTAGGATTAAGGTGGAAGAGAATTTCTTACAACATGACTACTAATCCTTAGTAATAATATCTATTTTATTTTTATTATGGCAAGACTGAGATATTTGTGACTATTCTGGGTTTGCAACTATTTAATTGAGAATACATTATGCAACAACACTCAGCAGCTGTATGTCATTATTCTAGCTGGACTATTAGATGGAAAAATATTGGGTCCTTGCTGATGAATATCCCTGCATTTGCGAGTATTAATTTAAAAGCAATCCATGCTGGAGAATATAAAGTTCTCTTTCATTACATTAGAAACCATGCTAGATGGATGTTGAAGGTTTGCATGGTGTTTGGGTAACATGCAGGTGTAAGATGCATGTTAGGGAGTGTGTTTTGTCAGGTCAGATTTACCAGTCCAATTACCATTTATTTTAGAAGATTCTCCTTTGTCTTCAGATAATTTATAAATGGGCTCTTTTAGTCCTAAAACACAGAACTAAATCTCAGGGAGTATTTTAAGACATTTCTTGACTTTTATATTAAGGAGCTATGAAAATATATATTGTCTTTGCAACTACTGTGCTCCGTATTTATTCTGTAACAGTACTTTTTAATGTGTCTTGTAATTCCACACACAAGATATTGTTTTACAACAGCAACATCCTCTAGGCAACTGAAAAATTTCATGTTAATTTTCATGTCAAAAATACTTGAAGCAGCTACATGGTCTCACAGATAAAATCAAGCTGTTAATAGAAGCAAAAGTCTCACATCTCTGTGGGGGTAAATAGACAGTTAGTAAAAGCTATACCTGTAGGTGAGCATTTCCCATATTTTTAGAATTATAATTATTCCCTTAATTCAGACTCAGCATTAATACTTAATACTGCATCACTTAAACCCTCATGCACAAAGCTTCAAAATATAAACTTAAAGTAAGTCCAGTAATGAAATGAATCATAACAGATCATGGTTGTTTATTCTGGTAATAATAAAAATATTTTAAAAAAACAACTTGTGCAACAAGACTGTCTCTTGAAGTACTACTTTGACTACAAAACTAATTGTTTAAATTTTTTCTCCTTCTTGCAGATATACTGACATGTATTTACATAGGTTTTTTTTACATTTAATGCTTTCTTTTTATCGTTAAATGTATGTATTTAGGAACTTTAGAATTCTTTTGTCATATCCTGCTTCATTTATTTCCTCATGCTCTCCTACTGCAAATAAGTATGTCTGAATCACCAAAATACCCTCAAGTTTTTTGGGGGGACTGGCTTTTATATACTTCTCTATGACAATGTGTGTTAAATTAGAATTCATACTTTAATTTTTCTGGGGTGTTTGTTTTGTTTTTTGGCGTTTTTTTGGACAGCACACTCAAAACTGATGCCTAAAACAGGCTACCTGTAACAGAGGACTAGACAAAGTTAGGAGAATAAAAAGCAGACAAATTTATTCAAGGCCTTCAAGGTACATTTGGGCAAGGAAAACCCCCTCGGGCTACACCCAAAATGGACACTAGGTCAGGAGCCCTTCACCTTTTATAAGTTCTGTCCCATTAGCATATTCGGCCTTAATTCTCCATTTACACCACTAGGCGATGACGTCAACCACTCCAGGCTTGCTCCCCCCATCTCACAGTTGTTTATATATTTTTGGGCTCTAGGGTAACAAGTGCATCTTTGGATTTCTATTCAGAGGGATTTGTTTTGGCTAAAGGTGCTGGGAACAGAGGTTTTTAGCCTTTTATAAGAAGCAGAGAACTACAACAAGTTACAGATACATGAAGAATAAAAACTAGAAATTATTAAGGCATCATAACTGTCTGTGTCACCCTATGCAATCTGCCTCTCTTCCTGATCAAATATTCTCCCAATATTCATAGTTCTAAAAGAAACCCTGAATCATACATTGTTCCTGGCAGGAATGAGACAAGATGGAAAAAAAGACTTAGTTATCTTCTTCCAAAGTGTTTCCTGGGATTGAAAATCTCAAGCACTGGAAAGTGTTTAAAGCCCTGAGACATGTAAGTTCTTTAGAAGATGTGTTTCTTACCTTTTCCACTGAGTAACATATTACTTATAAATAATCATACATATATTTTCTTGGGAGACACTAAACTATATGAATTTTTGTTCACTTTACCACACCATAGTCTGTAGAAGACAGCAAATGCATATTAAGTGCATGGAGAGTGATGGAAATAGAGTAACACTAATGGAACTGGAATGATGAGTGTATGTTTTAAGAACGCTCCTTAGGTTTGTGTCCATCAGAAATTTGAAGTTGCACTTCTAGCAAGGTGTAAACGACATCTGTAAAGCCAACATTGTATACAAAGCACGTGTCAGTCAGAGGTCTTTGCAACAGACATGAGGAGAGTTTGTTTGCCTGCATGGGACGAGGTGTCAGGAATTAAGTGTAAAGCTCAAAACCACAAAAACCTTCAGCATGTCCCTTTGCGCAAACTCACAATATTAGTAGAACTTCAAGAAAAGAATGATTCTAACTTTCAGGGTAAGGTGAAGAGACTAACATTGCACCTTCAGAATGAAAACAATAAAGGTATTACTTTATCGTGCAGTAAAACTTTTAATTGCAGCACCACAGAACACATTTTATATATCATTAACATTCTGTATTACCAATGTTTAATTCAGATGGATTTATCTAATTGTGTGGTGCATTGAATTGTCTGCCTTCTCTCAGATCCAGCCATAGATGAGCATTATGACAGTCCACAAAGTTGGACTCTTTCCTGTCATTTTAGGTAGTAAAGTGAGATCTTCTGCCTTTCTAGTCAATTCATTTCTTTGCTAATTGTCCCCTGAGGAGCAGAGTGTCAGCAACAAATCCTACCAAATCTTGCATAATGATTAAAAATGGAGAAACCAAGGCAGCTAAAGTAAAGGTCACTGTATAATCTCAATTTATTGAAACAAATAGAGTTAATCACAGTACTCCATCTCTTGTAGATATTGTCGAGTGAGGGGGATTTTTTTCTCAAGAACTGAAACTTGCGAATTTTTTTAGCATTGGGATTAATGTTATGTTTATGAGTTTTCTGCCTTGATAATAATGAGATTTTAATGCCCTTTTCCTTACATGAAAATTAACTTTTAAGCAAGGCTTAATTATAATTTTATTTATCAATGACTATGGAAACAGTCATTTAGAGAAACATGGTGAGTGAAGTTATTGTGGAGGTATATGGTGATTATATGGTGCAGAATCCTGTGCCATCATAAATTTTAGTGCTGCAAAATGTAATGTTATTCACATTAGAATAAATGTAGAATAAATACTATATGTGTATATGTATATATATGTATGGAAAATATTGTCTGAAGAGATTTAGTTCTATGGTGTTATTCAGATATTCAGAAACTGTTGCATATAATCCTCTTTCCTATTTTCTATGTTTCTGTGATTCTGTAGTGCTGTTTCAGTTTTAGCTAACTAAAGTGGGAATTCTCATTTAACAGGATTTATTTCTGTTTTAGTAGAAATTTGATTTGGGTTTGAATTGAACCAAATCCTAGGGTTTTCAACATTTCACTGAGCTGAAATTTTCAGGAAACTCTTGTTTCTTGGGAAAAAAACATTATTGTTTTCAAAATGTGAAATTAGATCTCTTCTCTGGGGGATGAGGGGGTTTTGCTGGAAAAATTTTTTTGGATTTCATTTCCTTGCTAATTCTTTAGAGTCTGGACCCAGTGGACTTTTGTATTCTAGTTTCATGCATATACAGTTAACCTGGACGTTTTAAACAATTGAATAAAGAAACATGAAACTTCCAAAAACTGCAGATGTCAAAGACAAGTGCTAGCTGGATGACTTGGAAGAGAAAGTTTAGTAGAGAGACTAAAACATAAATTTTGCCAGCACTATTCTTAAACAACTTTCTAGACTACTATAGTATGCTTCATTTTGAATACAGTTGCTGAGGACCTAGATAACCTTGAAAAGATGATGACTCCGTTTTTGAGTTATCCTATCACTGAACTCAGGATAGTCACTGCAACTCAGACTGGCTGGCATCAGCTTGTTTCAGCCCATAATTGTGAAAGACTAAACTGCCACCTTCTTTTAAATGCAAATGTTTCCTCTCTGTGACTCACATCCCCCACTGTGCGTTTAGTCCTCTCTTTTCATCTATTTTAAATGGTTTGTCTTGAAAGTTTTATAGGGGAAAAATATTATTCCCACCTGGAATCATGATAGGTACTGTCTGTAGGTGTGCTTAGTCTAGTGTGCAATTTGTTTCTTCAGAAAAAATTCAGAACAGTTTCCAGAACAATAGAACAAACAGAACAAAAAAAATTTCAAAACTGCAAGTTCCTTTTATGAGAAATTTCTGGGAGTACTTTTCTCAGACCCACTAAGACCAGCCTGTGGCTCCCTTTTTCAGTGAATGTCATCTTGGGGCTAACTGGTGTCTTTTTAAAATAAAATAACTCCCATACAAAGTATCTCTGGTTGACATTGGATTCTGTATCTGTTTCATAACAGTCGATGAAATACCATCAGTGAAATCTATGTGGATTATGAATGTTATTATACCAGTTCCAGGAGAACGCAGATAGCCCTGCTGTGACAGATGCTCCTAAACCACAGAACTCTCTTTGTGACTACATCTGTACTTTTGAATAAAGCAGGACCAAGGTCTATTACTTGGCCCTGGGCCACATGGTGCGATTTGGACCTTTCAAAATAAACGATACTTGCTCCTGAATCTTTCTTAAGGTATTTGGTAAGAATTAGTCCCATAATAATACATACAAGCTCCCTCTCTCTTGTGCATGTGTACACACACACACATACGAGTTTCATTACCCTTTGTGCTGGGAGCAGCCTGTGGTCTGTGCTCATCCAGTGGTCAGGTTTTGGTTTGGTGCAACATCACGCCAGGGAGGATGCTTGCAGTGGAGTGAGACAGGCAATGGCAGAGCTGTGATGGAACTTGTCTGGTTTATTAAGCAGTGTAGGCACAGACTCACTGACAACTCTGCAAAGTCAGAAGATATTGCAGTCCAGACTTCAGCCAGAGTTCGTGGCACTAGGATTTTTGTGCTCCCTTCTGTAGACAGCTAAACAGCACTTTGTGCCCTAGCTCCTGGGGCTGTCACTGTGAATTAAAGAGCTGGAACAATTAGGACAGTCTGGTTGAACACTGTCTCCAAATCAGACTTGTCAGGCCAAGGGCTCCTGTGAACTGAGTGGTAAATAGGTGGCTGCTCTGAGGGTGAACAGTCGAGGTTTTTCCCTGAGAGGCAGGAACTCTGTGCTCTCAAAGACTGCTCGGTCTGCACCAAGTCCTGGCCAGCAGTTCATTGATCTCAAAGTATATTAAATTAAACATTTCAGGCTCTCTGAATCAGCAAATTCAGCTTTAATTGTATTTTGTTTAATTAAATCCTATAAACAAATTAATTCTTTCTGCAATCTATTACCATTTGCAGTACATTTTAGATATTAATTGCTGTAACTACAACACTGAGACAACTGTAATAGTTCACAAACTTACACTGGTTTAATAGAGATCTTTATTTTTAGGGGACTTTTCTAGTCATTTGGGAATAGGCTTGTGATTGCTTGTGGGTTTTTTGTTTGGCGTTGTTTGTTTTGTTTGATTTTGGTTGTGGTTCAGGTTTTTCATAATTTTGTATTTTCTTTTTTTTTTTTTTTTTGGATGAGGGGTTTGTATGCTTTTTATTGACAGAGAGCTCATGTTTTACACATTTCCATGTCATCTGGAGGTTGGACAAGTGGCAGAATAGCAGTGGCTGCTTTTTCAAACCTCTCAATGTGTAGTTGTAGTATTAGTCCATTTGAAATCAACTATTTCACTGGGACAATGCATATGTATGACTGTCTGTAGGATAGTGACTATTAAACAGTTTTTCTATTAATTTGGAAGGTGTCAGAGCATTTTGTCCCACAGACAATTTCGGGCAATATGGAGGGGTTGGTGTGTTTTTGTTTTGTAGGTTGTTTTTTTTAAATTTTTTTTTTAATGTTCAAGCATTCTAAGATATTTAGATGAAAGACAGTAGAGATGGCCGAAGCATCCATGTCTACCACCTCCAAAGCAGCCTTTTGCAACAGCCTTTCTCAGCCTGCTAATGGCTGGCAGGGAGCCAGTAGCTGTGTAATGAGCTGTGTGAAGGGCAGGTAGCCCCTGGAATTACAGAAGAGAATTGTGACAGAATAAAGGCAAAGATGAAACTCCTGTGACCTCTTCTCATGAAGAAAAAGGCTGTGACACTCACTCATTGTAGTTTATATAGAATAGATTGGATCTTGACCTTAATTTCAGCTTGAAAAAAACCCCAAAAAGTATTTTGGCTATGTTTAAATAAGAGAACAATGTTATTTCCAGGGATTCAATAAATGGGAAAGTTCTTCACCACCAGAAAAAAAGATTTTACTGGGGTTGGCTCTGCAGTAACCCCTTTGTTGTCTGAAGTCACAATTATTCTCTTTCAAAAGTATGTAAAACTTTCATATTCAGAGTTTCAACATAGCAGAATGACTGATAAAGTAGATAATACTAAGTAAAGGTGCACCATATGACAAATATAAAGTGCAAAGAAGGAACAAAAATTAATAGTCTGTAGAGGAGGTCTGTAGGTACTTTAGGAAAAAGAAATCATTAATCCCTCTCCCTTTCCTTCTGTCAAACAGGGTTTTTTCACATTTATATTTACAATGACATTTTTTGTGATAATCTATGATAATAAGTGATCTTCTAGTGTTAATGTGTAAGGTGTTGGAAGATTTTTATAGTAACACCATGTCATGGAGAATGTTTGGGTTCTCTTTTTTCTATCTTGCCACTGCTTGTCTTTCAATAAGAGATATGTAAAAACCCAATTTATTACCAATAAAATCAGAGTAGGATAATGAGAAATAAAACCAAATCTTAAAAAAACTCTTCTTCCCCACCCAGGTCTCTTCTCCCCAGGCTTAACTTCACTCTCAATTTTCTCTACCTCTTCCCCCCGGAGTGTTGCAGGGGGATTGGGAATGGGAGCCACTGTCAGTTCACCACATTGCCTCTGCTGCTCCTTCTTCCTCAGGGGGACGACCCCTCACACTCTTCCCCTGCTCCAGAGAGAGGGTATCTCCCACAGCATGGGCTTCTCTCTCCAAGGTGCCACAGGTCCTGCCAGGATCCTGCTCCAGCATGGGCTTGCCACAAAGTCACAGCCTTCTTCTGGGCATTCACCTGCTCCAGCTTGGGGTCCTCCATGGGCTGCAGGTGAATCTCTTCTCCACCATGGACTTCCATGGGCTGCAGGGGCACAGCTGCCTCACCATGGTCTGCACCATGGGCCGCAGGGGAATCTCTGCTCCAGAGTCTGGAGCACCTTCTCCTCCTCCTTCTTCACTGACCTTGGAGTCTGCAGGGCTGTTTTTCTCGCATTTTCCACGCTCCTCTCTCTTGAGTGCAGTTGTTGCACAAGGGTTTTTTTCCCTTTAAATCTCTTATCCCAGAGGTGCTACCCCTGTCACTGATATGCTTGGACTTGGCCAGTGACAGCCCTCTGGCATTGGCTCTGTTCAACATGGGAGAAGCTTCTGTCAGCTTCTAAGAGAAGTCCTCCCACTAACAAAAGCCTCAACATACAAATTCAATACAGTGAGACTGAATACCTCACAAATAGGTGAACTAGGCTTCAGGTCTTGTATTGCATACATTGCTTTTTTATATTAAGTATTCCTTGACACAGGCTTTGAATCCTAGCAGTATTGACTTCCAGTTATGGGCTGTACTTGAGCATCTGCTCTCTTTTAAGGTCAATTAGTATTTAAATAGTTAATGCTTTAAACAGTTGATGCTTTAAAAGAATAGGGATCTCTCCAAGTCTGAAAGAATATAACATGAGTTTTGGGACCACCTTTTCTCTTCAAATTAGTATTTCCCTCTTGATTCAAACATGATATATCCCACAATGGAAGAAAAGCTCAGAGCTGAATCCAGTTTTCTGCTACTTTGGCAAACATTTTGAGCAAGCCTTATGTTTCCTTCTCTTTTTGTTCCATTTTAAAAAGAAGCTTTCACTGAAATTCAGAGGCAAAAAGGAAGAGGTGTTTCATTCTCCCAAGAACTTCTGTAAGATCCCTGTATGAATTCACTTCTCCTATTACCCATCTCCAGCCCAACATTCATTTCCAAAACTGCTCCTCATATCCAGCTCTGGGTTGTGCGGGGGCAAGAGATTCTTCTTTCCTTCCAGTTGGAGCTGAATGATTTCATACAAAGGAGATTCTTTGAAATAAGCTGAAAAAGAGCAGCCATCTGTGTTCAGAGAAAAAGAATAAGATTTTTTATTCTAGGAAGAGGTTTTGTACTCTGTTTTGCACGCTCACAGAATTCTTTTGCTTTAGTTTCAGCAAGTATACTCCAGGTGCAGATACAGCATAAAAATACCATCTTCTACAATCAATCCAGTCAGGAAACTAAAATAGTAATAGTGGGCACTCAACTTTCTTCATCCATGTTGTGAGACAATTCAAGCATCTAATCAGGTATTGTAAATTCTAATTTGAAGTTGTGCATGTGTATCATTGGACAGAGACCCCTTCTTAGTTTATTCTGAAGTTCATGGAGATGACAAACAAGCTGTGGCAACACCTATAGTGTCTCATTCATGGTTTATGAAAATCTGTGTCCCAAATTGTTTGATATCCAAATAACATGCTGTTAGCATCAGTGAACTAACCTGAACCCTGTAAAAGCCAACCAAATAATTAAGCTGAGGAGTCAGTTGGGTTTGAGAACAGTATTCTTGGGTCCAACAACAAATTGTCTTTCTCAGTATCTTTTGTTCCTCTGGGTCTTATCTCATGGGCTCATGTGAGCTCACATAGTGACTTGTATCAGCACTCCTTCTAAGCATCATGCAGAACACAACTGAATATTTTAGGTGCATTCGTAGAATGTTGCTGCTACTCTGATCATTGGGTGATTTATCCAGAACTAGAAGAGACCACTCATTGTGAGCTCAGTCAAAAAATGTCAACTAGGATTCCCAAAAATTTGGTGTACATCAAAATTCTGTGTGTGTACATAACCAGAAACTTCTTATCATTAAAAAATAAAAAATAAACTAAAAATTCCCTTTCTGAGGAGAGCAGATACGTTGTGTTAAGGAATCTGCACTAAACTTGAGCTGTTTAATAGCACAGTTTTTATAACTGTTGTCTCTTAGGGGTGGATGTCATGCAGTTCCAAGGTACACAGTGCTTCCCTTAACCTGCATGGAACCTCCCCTCCAGATGCCTCTGGTTTAGAATGTGTTTATTTCTTGTCAGCCAAATATCTTCTTACTGGAGCCATTACAACTGGAAGCATGACCAGTTTTCCTCACTGACATGGAAGCCTAAGTAGGTGTACATTAAAGTTCAAATGGACAAAACAGTTGCAACGTTCATGTGAATTTTTGCATTTGGAGAAAACAGCTGGCAGCACTTCTGGAAGTGTTTCCAGTTTATTTTACATTAATCTGGTAAACTTCTAGTTAGCTTTCTTAGTATCTTCCATTTAAGTATTCATACGTTTGCATTTTGAAAGAAACTAAAGCATTTAAACATTTAAAGGAGTCATAGTAGAAAAAAAGCTGCTGTTAATTTGTTCAGCTGAAAATAGTAAACTAAATGCTTTCTACCAACAAATTCAGCAAATCACTTTTAAAAACCTATTTAGCTAATGTCTATTGAAAACGCTGTGTAGTTCAGTCATATCATTTATTAGAAAGGTAATTAGTTTATCGCCAGATACTGCATGTCCAACTCTTGTTTTTCATTCATGTTTATATTCCAACAAGGATGCTAAATATTTATAAATACAAGCTGTCTCTGTTAAAGAGCTATCGATAAACAATTTTCAAGTCATCCTTTCATTCATTCTGTCACTTATCATACTC
This sequence comes from Pardalotus punctatus, assembly GCA_013400915.1. Classification (NCBI taxonomy): domain Eukaryota; kingdom Metazoa; phylum Chordata; class Aves; order Passeriformes; family Pardalotidae; genus Pardalotus; species Pardalotus punctatus. The sequence goes on along the minus strand of VZTX01021909.1, from coordinate 242,706 downwards.
AAGAAGTAAAATATTTTTAGATACAAGCTGTCTCTGTCAGAAATTACTTTCATCTGGTACTCTCACTGCTGCATTCATCAGGGAATCAGAGAAGTGGAGAATGCTCAGAAGAGGCTTAAATAATAAAGAGCTGTGTATTGCAGCAAGGAGACATTTTTTCTACCTCAAGCTTCATGCTGTTATCTGATCAGGACATTCCTTTTAAATTTCTTGATTTACATTTCCAGAATGGAGATTTGAACCTATTATGCCACATTAACACACAAAATCCCCACTTAGTGAATAAAGCTACTTTCTGTCTTTAAGCTGTTTATTATTCCTGGAGATGGATTCCTGCAAAGGAATGTTAGTGAGCAGTGCTAGACCTGCTCTACTCCTAGAGCCCGCAACTCTTAATTTATACAGGACAGAGGTCAAATGGATTAATACTGGTCCTCTTATGATCCAGAGTTGGGGGCATATTCCAACCACAGTGGGACTTGTAACAAGATCTTGTCCTTCCTTTCTCTCTGTGTAGCTCTGACACTGGCCGACGCTCTAACAGAATGAAAACTTAATTATGATTATCTGATTCTTTCTAATGATGAAAATGAAGAGTAATCATGAAGGATGACACTTTGCAACTTTAATATAATTACCAATGTTATTCTGACTGGAATCTCTTGCAGCACAGTTTGACACATAAATGAACCAGAATAAAAAGATTCTCAATCACAATTTCTATTATATACGATACCTACTCTGAGTTTTGTGCATGTTTCATACCAAATTTAATTTCTATCAGTAGCAGTGTAGGGAAGAAGAAGGAAGAGTTCTGACTTTAGAGCAGAGGTTTATAAGCATGTGAAAGATGCAATGAAATGTGTTTCTAAATAGTGACAAGTTAGGAGCAGAAAAAACACAAAAGAGCACCACAGGTGAAATCAAGACTGGCTGAGACAAGTAAATTGGGGTATTGCTAATTTATTAAATAAATCAGATGTGTTTATTTCCTGCTGCTGTCTATGCTGTTACCACATTCAGAGTGGTACAATATGAAGAACAAATACTGCTGATCTTTATATGCCACCAGCTTTTCTTAAAAGGCATTGAGTAAGTCAGAATCAGAATAGAAGACTTTTGGCAAGGTTAGTAATTACAGATTTATAGGAGAGGTGAGGCTGGAAAGGACCTCTCCTGGTCCAACATCCTTACTCAAGCAGGGACACCTGGAATCTGCTACCCAGGATCATGTCCACCTGGCTTTTGAATGTCTAAAGGGATGGAGACTTCACAACCTCTCTTTGTCACCTCCCAGATGCATAGACCCAGCTCTCATCCTAGAAGCATGATCCTTGAGAGTATGTTAAAATACACAAGTGGCTAGGACTTATTTTTAGAATTATTCTCAAGGAATATGAATTAAAAACTCTGTGAATGGGAAAAGAAAAAGGACAAGGGGGAGACACTGACATAAAATAAGTAAATAAATATTTATATGAAAATAAAATATCCCTTCTCTGTAATTGTTAATTATCTGGCTGGGCCAATCTATGTCCCAGTGTATTCCTTACTACACACACACACACACACACACATATATATATATATATATATATATATATATGTATATATATGTATATATTTCAGTATATTACAGAAGGTTTGATAAAGGAATTCACTTGGCTTTTTTTGCATGGTATAACACAGACATTTGTGAATTCATTCTAACCACCTGCAGAACTGAAAAAAGAGCCATAACAAAAAAAAAAATATTCATATAATAAATATATATGCATGCATATATGAAATTTTTATGGTGCTTGAAAGCTTTTCTTGTCTAGGAGAGAACTCTGCAGAGTAGCAAACATGTAAAGATCTCAGTTATCAGACAGACAGTTTCCCATATTCAGCAAAACAAAATGGTGGAAAGAGAGTGCTTTATAAGCTCTTAAATTTAATGCTGAGTTACTAAAGCTGTTCTTTTGTGCTGTCTTTTGGATCTCATTGGATATATCTAAGATAAGAAACTCCTCATTTCAGGTTTCTTCTGCTTATTAAGTTCAAAACCACATTATCTGCCTTTTAAGAGCGGCTTTAACTAAGACACCGTCTATTTATATGGTGTAAGTAAGGAGTTATCACATTACAAATGCAGTTCTGTAGGTGTTGCTCTGATATTTGCCCTATGCTGCTTATGCAATTTTTGCCTGCTAACATTATATATTTATATAGTAAAGGGACTCGTGGTATGTTTACACTGTAAATGTTCACACAATATCAAGTGCTTCTGGAACATAAGGGCCTAGTGAATGACCTAAGCCATAGATGTTGCTAAACTTAAAGATCCACATTTTTCATTTAAAAATTTGTTGAATTCTGGAGCTTGCAAATAGGATCTGAGATCTGAGTGATTCAATTGCTCACAGGCCTCTAATTTCTTCATTACAAAATGACAGCTTAAGGGGGACTTGGAGAATCACATCTTGGGTTTAGGAAGATGCGAGGTTTGTCTGTCCCTTTTAATCTGGTATCTTAAATATTAGTGTTTCTGAGTTGAATGGCAGCAATTCAAGTTGGCTCCTCAGTTTAAAGGTAACTGTCTTATTTGACCTATAGCAGCTGGAGTTTCTCTAACGAGCAGGCAGTGGACATTCCCTACCTGGATTTCTCCAGGGATTTCAGTACATTTCTACAAGACTTTCAGGATTCCCACAGCCTTATGCTAGAGAAACTGTTGTGTGACGGTCTAGACACGTGGTCTGTGCATTGGCTGGAGAATTGGGATCCACCCAGCTGGGGAGCAGCCCAGTGGAAAGGGTCCTGGGGGTCCTGGTGGACAAGCTCAATGTGAGTGAACGGGATGCTGCTGCAGCAAAGCCAGTAGGATACTGCATTTTGTTTGCTGTTGTGGCAAGTGTAATAGGTACCTTAGCATGATATTTTGCTGCTTTACTCACATTTTGGTAATACTTAAACTGTCATTCGCATCATCACTCAAGCACGGAAGAGAACAGGTACTGAAATGGGATCAAATGTCCTTCTTGTCTGGTCCTGTCATCAAAAGCAGGTGCATAGAAAAGACCATAATAACAGGGGGAAAAATAATTGTACCTCCTTTGAGTAATCTGTGAGCCTTCAAGCATTTGTGGTTAAATAAATCCCTGCACTTCCCTTCAACTTCTCGTGTACCTTACAGGTTTTGAGGGAGAGATTGTACTTCACATCTTGCTCATTTGTTTTACCATCAAATCTCTAAGGCCTTGGATGAAAATTATCTGCTCCTGGTCTCTCATTACTGTCTTATTTTTTTTCTGAAACTTCTCCTAGGGGAGTTCAAGTTGAAGCACACCTTCTGAAATCCTTTCCCAATTAAAAAAAAAAAAAAA
>VZTX01021909.1:204787-239329 GCA_013400915.1 Pardalotus punctatus | reverse complement strand
AAAAAAAAAAAAAAGGGAAAAAAGGGTGGGTGGGGTGTTCTGGTGGGAAAATTTGTACATGTTCTTCAACAGTGAACACAGCCACAAAGTGTCTGTTCGGCTTTCTTCTGTGACTTTATCTTTCCTGAAGGCTCCATTTATATCTTGATAATCTGTGGGATTTGAAGTCTCTCAGAGTTCTTGCTCTTGCTGTGTTTGAAGAAAGATTTATTAATTTTTATGAATTTTGCTTGTTCTACCTCAAGCTCTTCTTTCACCCAGCTTTATAGAGTTTTTAACTTTCCAGATATTACTTTTCTTCTATATTCTTTATTTCAACATGATCCTGGTTCTTTGAAGACTGCTTTCAAATAACTCCCCTTGCCCCTGCCTTTTAACCAGGCTTGCTTCTTTTCTCAGGACTTTTATGAGTAGTATAGATTTGTTCTGTGCTTCTAATACAGCTACCCTAAGAAGTCTACAAGATGCATGTAGGGTTTTAATTCCCTTAACTGCCCTTTTAAACCTTTTTTTTTCTTATAACAACCTTTCAGATTCTTAAGATCACATGACATAAACTTGTGGAGACACAAAAGCAGAACTTAGTTTTTACTTTAAGAATTAATGCATTTTAAGTGAGAATTTTTTTTCTTTATCGCTTTTGACTTGATCTTGTTAAGGGTCAACATTACACTGTTATCATTAAATTATAGTGATGTTAGGGAAGGAGAGTGCTCCCAGTTTCTGCTAGTGTGGTTTGTTCCCTGGGCAGCGTGCTAGGACCATTTACAGTACATTTATTATTCAGCCGTGACTGACAGTACATCTGCAGCTATTCTTGGTATAGAGAAACTGATGACTGTCAGTGTCTCAACAAGCTGTCTATCTGCTTAACTTTTAAAACATAACGTGAACTATTTAATATTTTGCTTCAAAATTGCACTGTGGATGCAAGACTGTATTTTTCAAAAAAATTAAAGACCTTTAGGAAAATGTTAAGGAGGAATCCTAATACTAGGAAAGTTTCCAAATGATGCAAGTTTCATTTCCAAAGTTCATTTTCCAAAACGTAGCACTGAAATTCATTAAATTCCTTATTTCAAATTTGTCCTCAGCTCAAATAACTATTTCCTAATATATCTTTCTGAATTACCCCTATGTGACAAAATTGTAGGGTTTTTTTTCCTAAGTTTCTCTAATAATAACATCAGTGGTGTTTTGTTTGGTAACAATTGGTGAAGGAAGTAAGATTTGCTCTTTACATGCTATCTTAAGAACAATATTCAATGTGAATACTGTGATTTGGAATTTATAATTATTTTGGTTTTGGTCCCTGTGTTTTGAAGATTTTTTTTTCACTTTCTGTTTTCTGCACAAACATGTAAGCATAACACTGGGGGAGCCCTAAGGCACTTTCTGTAAAATGATTATGCAAAATTACCAAAATAAATGTAAATACTTTCACATTAAAATAATTCCTCCTCCTTTCCACTACTGTTTAACATTTCAGCATCCTTGGCTCTAAACTGGAGGGGCGTGGATTTGATGGGTTGACATCTTGGAGGATAAAGAACAAGCTGGTTTATCACACAAAAAGAATTGCCATCAGTGGCTCAATGTCCGAGTGGAGATCCGTGATGAGTGGTGTTCCTGAGGGGTCATTATGGGGACCAGCATTGTTCAAAGTCTTTGCTGGTGGCATGAACAGTGGGATTCAGTGCACCCTCAGCAAGTCTGACCATGGCACCATGATGTGTTGCACAATTGACACCCTGAGGGAAAGGGATGCCATCCTGATGGACCTTGGCAAGTTTGAAAAATGAATCTGTGCACACTTCATGAAGTTCTACAAGGCCAAGTGTAAGGTGCTGCACCTGTACTCATTTTAAAAATCCTTTTATTCATCTTGGGTCTGCTCGTGTTACTTTAGGGTTGGGGTTTTTTACTGAAAAAGTAGTATGTTATTGAAATCTCCAGTCTCTTGCCTTCAGTAAAATCTTCAGGACTGATTTGAAAAAGTAAAATAACTGGAAAGTGGACCTAATGTTTCTTATTACCTTTAATTATTTTGCCTTTCATTCTCATTTGGGATTCTTAACTTCAATCATCTTAATAGGGCCTAGTCTTCAGAAAAATTATGATAATCAAATCCATTTTAAAACAGTTCACATTGAAAAACCTTGGAAAAATGGAAAAAAGATCACTGGTCTTCCAGCCCAGTGTCAGTTAACTACACATGTTTACACTTGACCCCATTCATTCTTGGGGGATTTTATAGTTATATCAATATATAAAAGAAACAACTTTTGATAAAATCATGAATCTCTACTTAAGATCTTGCTCTTGGTCAGGGAAAGGTCGACAATCCATATTGACCTTTGTCTTAGTCACTACTTAAACCTAATTATCAGCAGCTGATGAAACAGTTTGTGAGAGATAATCAAAGAGTTTTCTATCAGTAGATCTCATTGACAACAGATGCCAGATTTATTCATGTATTCAACATATGAACAAAAGGCAAAAATATCTGGATACTATTCCAAATGTCATGCTTCAGTCTCAGACCTAAAAGCTTCACTGCACTTCCTTGCCTGGCACAATGCAACAGGGTTCAGTTTGTATGTTCCCAATGTGTTAGTTATATATAAGAGAATACATTACAGCATAAAATCAATTTTTGTCATACTTTTACTAGAAAAGAGATGTCACGCTCCTCATCAGAATTAGGTTCAATAGTTATCTGATATTTTAATGGTAGTACATTTTCTATTTAGTTCTTCTGCTTAAATTGTAGATATTTTTGTCAAAAGTGTTCCACTGTGTCCTTTTGAATGACACCTCTTCTATTCTGCTAAAGTTGTCTTAATTCATCCGTACACTGCAATACTCTAATATTGTTTTATAGTGGTAATTTCATAAGGCATGCCTCTCATTTCATTATAAATTTTTACTGAAAAGCACTTATAAATTTAGCAAGCAATAATATTTAATATTAACTATCAAATTAATTTCAAAAATTACTGAAGAACCAAATGTTGGCTGGTTTGGGATTTTTTTAACACAGACCTAAATAAAAAAACCAAAAAAACAGTGTCTGAATTTTTATGCAAACCACTGAGACTCTTGTTATCCTCTCCTGTGAATCTTTTGTATTCTCAGTCAGTCAGCTTTCTGAAGACTTTCTAACATATTGTAGAGAAACAGCTGTCAGCTTTATTGCTTTGTACTCTTCTGGATCAAACAGAAGAAAACCGTGCCTAGGTGAATGAAAATATTATTTTACCAATTAAATCAAAGACTTTCATAACCAGAAATCATCACATGTGAAGCGCTATACAGCTGTATGCAATGTACTTTAGAACAACAAACTTGTTCATTTCAGAAGTGTTGACAGAATGAAATGGCTCCAGAACTTAGTAAAATAGTTGTAATAGCTCATACACATTGAATAACTTCATCCTTTCTAAGAAAAGATTAAACTTTGAAGTGGAAAACTGGTGGCCAGTTTACCATATTATATTTAAAGGGCATTTACTAAAACTGCTTCAAAAGTCTTCTGTGAACATCCAAAGCCTTTTAGACAACTTAAATTTCTTCTAATATTGTATTTTTTTTTATCAGACCCTTGCTCTCTCAGAGACAAAACTGTTCTATTTTAATGTCTTTATCCTTTCAAAAAATATTTTACTCTGCTTGATATGAATATAACTCATATAATAATTTTAATAGAATGCAATTTCTAATATTTTAAGCCAATCAAAACTATGAGCACTGAATTACTTTGTTTAGGATATTTAATCCTTTTTCTTTTGTGCTTTCCTATAAAAACATCAAAAGCACCCATCTGCTTTGTGACTCACTGAGAATGCTAAATAATGTTTACTCTAACATATTGGCTGTAGCTTGTTTACCCAACTAAACTTCCTGATGAAGGTGAATTTGCATACAGTATAAAGAAAAGTTTTAGAGGAAAGTATGAAAAGTATTGTTAGACATTACTGGGCATTGTACTAAAAACCTATTACAGTTTTAGGCATTGAATCAAATAAACTATCCCTGCCAAGACTCCAAGCTTCATTTCAATATTCTGTATAAACTCAAAGGACCATTTGTCTTTCTAAAAGATGAGGTTACCTTGCAATAAATTTAAATGTATCGTGTGAATTATTTATGTATAAGGCAGCATATCTAGATAATTCTATTTTTTTCTAAAGGATTTTCTCACTTTAATGGATGACTATAGATAAATGAAATATCTTTCCTTGCCTAGGTTTCCAGAAATTTCTTTTCATGTGTGTACTTTAGGTTACACTCAAAATGCAGCAATTCCAATTTGATGGTTCATTAGAATCTATATTAAAAAAAAAAAAAAATTAAAAGAAACCCCACAAATCAAAATCCCCCAAAAAACAAAATGCTGAAACCAACCAAACTATAAGAACACAAAAAACATTCACAGTAAATCCATATGTGAGTGATCCAGAGTTACTTTCCATAGTCCTATTTTTTGGAACTCCTGGAAGTACTATTCCAAAGAACACTTTAGTACTGACCTTTCATTCTGTTGGGATGTTTCCTTTTATACAGGTTCTACACCACAGCAGAGTTTGTGTGAAAGAAGAGACATGGGAAAAGTTTCATAATTATATTTGCTGCAGACTTGGGACAGACTTTTGATGTGTTTTAGGGATGTGTGGCTGCTAAGGACCAAGCATTGGCTTTCTGAAGTCTTTGAATGGGCAAACTAGCATGTGACTCTTAAAGAACTCGCTCTGTTCTCTAATAATTCTTACTGTCAAAGACAAGCACTCGAATGGAACAAGCAGGTACAGAGTTATGTGGAGCTTGAGAGCTGATTTTATCTGACAGTCTGTATTAATCTGCATGATTGTTCTTTAACATGCATACACCTAGGACTCCCCCTCCTCCTCACAGTGCTAGCGATGATTTTCATTCCTAGTATCAAAATATGCCTTTGGCATGTTATACCACTTACTTGTTATAATCACAGCCAATGTTGATTGCAAATTAATTTGTTTCTAAAAATCAAAGTTGTAGATATTACAGCCTGACATTGTTACTAAAAGCTAGAACTAATAATGTTGTTTCTGCAAGAGGCTTGACACTTAAAGGACTAATCCATTTTTATCATACACCAAAGCACAGTTGTTTTATTTGTTATCACTTTTTACACCCTCTTTCCCTTTGTCCTTAAAAAAATTATTTTATTAAATTCATAATTGTTCTTTTTGTCTGAATTTTGATCACTTATTTGCATATAATTTGTCTCAATTTGAAATCCAATTTCCTAGTGTATGTTATCATGAATTTTTCATTTCTGTGGTTTATTACACACGAAAGCAAATGACAGTGAACATTAAATAAGTTTCAAGGTATTAATGATCTGTTTAATACTGGTTCCATAAGAAAACATAGAGTAACAAACCCCAGTATTTTAAAATAGGAGATGGGGGAGTAAAAACTTAAATCTACATAAAAGTAATTACAATTTCTGTTTGATTATGACAATACTGTTTCAACTGGTTATTGTATCAAACTGTATAAAACAATATCTTGCAAAAAACTCACCACAGTTCCTTTGTAGCCTTTTGCTTAAACATGTATTTCTGCATGCATGTAGGTTGCATAACTCAGTGTATACCCAAATAATAACTATTATTTCAGAGTTTAGTAAATCTTTTACATAAGGGTATACATTTTTATTCTAGGAAATCATACAACTGAAGTAATATTTGTTATTTACTATTGTATGTAGTAATAGAGAACTATTTATTAAAACAGAGCTTGAAATCCAGCTGAGCTACTCTGTCCTTTGGCTTCAGACTGAGTATTGTTTATTCTTAATCTGTGAAATCTAGTAGAGATTACATCTCCTCAAACACACTGCTGCAATGTGTTCCATTCATATAATTAGAAAGCTTTTCTCAATCTTGAATGTAAGATTTACTGTAATAAAGAATACTGATGACCTTTTGTAGTCATTGGTGGACTCAGGAAAATAATGTAACACTGATACTTAAAACAACAATCCTTTTAGCACATCATACTGTTACCCTTCTATCCCACTGTCTTTTGTTCTAGATAAACCTCTTGTCCAAACAACACTGATTTTGAGGTGGCTTAAAACTACTGTTGTCTTTCTCCTGAACCACAAGTTTATAAAATTGTTACTGAATTATAATCACAGTGAGTAGCATTATTTCCTGTTCTCTATCTGACAGTCTTATGAGCACAACCCAAAATAATGTTTTTCGCATTTGCAGACCATCAGCTTTTTGACTCCTATCAAGCTTCCAGTCTGCTCCAGACTGACATCCATTTCATTTGGCACCTGCCAGATATTCCTTATTTTATATTTGTTCCCTTCTAAAGTGTAGTACTTTGCACTTGTTTTTATTGGATATAATCTTGTTGATTTCAGATCTTCTCCCACTCCATCAAAATTATTTTCATCCTGTCCAGAAGAGTGTTTGTTCTTCTACCTATCTGTTTACCATCTGTAAATGATCTAAGTGCTGCTTTTAGTTCATCAATCAGGCTGCTAACAAAAATGTTTCGAAGGATTGAATTGAAGGTCTTCTTGGAATATAAAATGTAGCATCTCCTTTAGCAGTAATGTTTTAACCTATAACATATATTCTTTCATGACTGAATGTGAATAGGGGGTTGTTATTAACTTTTCTGTGGAAGGATGGCATGTCAAAAGCTTTATATGGCATTTTCATGTCTGCTGTTTGTGGTCTAAAAACACTACTTTAGCAGTCCTATGAAAGGAGTAAATTGGATTTTACTACATTTTTTGGTTTGGTTTTTCTTGCTTTTTCTTTTATGTTGTTTGTAAATCTTCCTTAATATTCCCTCAATATTTTTGAATGTATATTTGATGTTTAGTTTCCATTTTCTATCTCATTACATGTTAAGAGTAACTGCTTGATAATGTCTTGCTATTTTGCTTCCCTTACATCTTTTGAAAGACAGACATTTTATAGCTTCCCCTTTCCTAGTTCTTAGTGACTGATACTACAGCCACTTGTTATAAAAATATTATTTTCTCTACCTTTTGTTCTCACTACAGCTGCACTCACTTTGCTTAACAGATGGTGTCAGAGTTGAGATTTTTCTTGGGATATTGGTGTCTTTCTCAAATATCCCAATTGGAGTAATTTGTCCCAAAGCACTTACAGATAAGTTAAAAATATCTTATTGCACTGCACCATGAAAAGTGAAATATCCATTGATTTATTCTTTATATCGTATAACACACCAATTCATGCTTTTTACCATTCAAAAACATAACAGGTTACTCATTATTAAAACCACTTCTATCTAAATAAATATCTTCCAGGAATTTCTAAACAGTTAACTTGGCTTGTGTCTGCAAGAACATTTTCATTAACTCCCCTTAGAACTCTACCATCTAGGCAGCTTCTTGGTTTTATTACCAAGAGACTTCACAGATGGTAAACACATAGGTAGAGGTGTAAACACTCCTCCGGACAGGATGAATACGTGGCAAAATCATTCTGTGACTTCTGATTCAAGCTATAGTTCTTCCCTTCTTCAAACAGCATCATTAAGGCAAAGACTCTGCAGTAGGTTGTCAAGGAACACCTTAACAGACCAGTGACAGTGCAAAGATTTAGGGCCTTCATATTCTGAATTCTCTTCTTCTGTTAAAACAAGAAACTTACTCAAATCAGCAGAGTCAGTGTATTGTTGTATCTGGGGATCTAATGTTGCAGGTGCTGTGGGAATCTCAATTTGAAAACCACAGTAAGTTTACAGAAATCTATAGAAACAGAATTAGAAACTGGCAAAAGGGTGACAGGAAGCTGGTTTCCCTCAGAAAGTATAATGACAATATCTATGCTGGTTTTTATACTTCTAAAACCTTACTGCCTTTTTTCATGTTTAGCACTGTTGACATGAATTTCTGTCTCTTTTTTATCACTTTGAGGTCTTATCCTGTGTTGATGATAGATTGAAATCTATATTTGAATAAATCATGACTATGACAGTAAAAAACTTCTAATGACTTACTGTATAATTTTATATTTTTATCATTGCTTTACAGACTATGATAGCTAAAAATTGACCAGGGTATTTAGAGTTCTAAAAAGTCACTAGCAAATATTTAAAGTAGTTCCCTCTCACCCATCCTGGTTTGGGAGGCATAATCTGCCATAAATATAAAAAAAGTTATCTATCAAATGCTTGATTTTAATAATGCTGGATTTATAACCTCTGTATTTCAGCTAAAAACCTTCCTTCCTGCTTGAGAAGACAACATATCTTGTTCAGCTGTAGTGTTTAAACTATTAACAAAATAAAGGATCAATCACTGTTTCATTTCTTCTCACCAGCTGCTATGGACATTCATTATTGATTCCAGCAGCATTAAAAATGCTGCTCATGAGACAGGTTGATCTATATATAGCAGGAAAATTCTTTCTATTTAAAACAGAATCACAGAATGGATCAGATTGGAAGGGACCACACTGGGTCATTTGGTCCAACCTTGCTGCTCAAGCAGAGTCATCCCAGAGCACATGGCATAGGATTGTGTCCAGATGGTTCTTGAATATCTCCAGTGAGGGAGACTCCACACCCTCTCTGGGCAGTCTGTTCCAGTGCACGGTCACCTCACAGTAAAGAAGTTCTTCCTTGTGTTCAGGAGAAACTTCCTGTGCATCAGAGTTTGCCCGTTACCTCTTGTCATATTGCTGGGCACCACCGAGAAGAGCCTGGCTCCATCCTCTGACACCCTCCCTTCTGATGCCAACAGACATTGATAAGGTCCCCTCTTGGTCATCTCTTCTTGAGGCTGAACAGGCTCAGCTCCCTCAGAAGATTTCCTTGTAAAGAGAGATGCTCCAGTCCCTCAATCATCTTAGTTGCTCTGTGCTGGAGCTGCTGCAGGAGCTCCATGTCTCTCTTGCACTGAGTCCAGAACTGGGCCCAGCACTCCAAATGTGGCCTCACCAGAGCTAAGCAGAGGGGCATGACCACCTTTCTCGACCTCCTGGCAATGTTTTTTCTGAAATAACCCCAGGATACCATTGGCCATTTGCCATAAGGGCTCTCCTGGCTCATGGAAAACCTGTTGTCCACCATGATCCTCAGTTCTTTCTCTACTTTCTTCTTTTTTTAACAAATATTATCTTTCTTTAGGTTATTCTTTTGTGGTCTAAAAGTTGACTTTGAATTACAGAAATGTTATAAATGTATATTCCTTTTATATGTCTTCTTCAAATTAGATCTTAATTGGAAGCATTGACATAGCTGCATATGCCAGTTTCTGAAATATACCCTTAGATTCACTCTTCTCTTACTATTTCTGCAATATTTTTAAGCTAATCTACAGACAGATCTTTTCTAATGTGCAATGGAAACAGTAGAACAATGCACTTAACTGTATTTCCCCTACAACTGTGTAGGATTGAGAAAAAATTCATTCCTAACTTTAGAAAATGTACTTTACTAATCATCACAGAAAAATTAATAAAACACCGGCATGCTTTTGGGTGGCCCAGCAGACATGCTGAGAAGACATGCTGAGAAGTCAACAACTGAGGAAAACTATAAATACTATAAACTAATTTCACAGATATATTAATGAAATAATCCATTAATTCCCAATTGCCTTAAGTGTGTGAACACCTGTGGTAAGACAAGCAAGGTAGTGTTAATGAAAACATTAAAGACAAATCATGCTGATGTCTTTATATTCACTATCCTCTAATAGAATAATCTCTCACTCTTTCATTTACAAAGTTTGTTCCTCTGACATTGTTCCAGTATTTTTAGAATCAGTGGGTGAATTCGTTTGGACTTGAATCTGTACTGTCTTAGTAAGACTTAAAAAAAAATTAAAAATTAAAGCTATAGAACTACTACCCTGCGTCTTGGGAGAGTAGACTTTAGGCTGCTCAAAGTGCTAGTTAACACCAATCATGGGCCTTGAGGCCCTGGGAACCCTGGATTGGAAGACCACGACTGATCATGAGTGATAAAATCCCAGGTGACTTTGATATGGCACACTGTTTGCTGCTCTAACTGAATGTACATAAGTCTATGGGAACTGATGGAATTCATTCCAGGGTAATGAAATAGTGCATTGATGTTATTGCAAGAGCTACTGTAGTTGTATATCAACAGTCTTAGGAGTCTAGAGAAGTTCCAGGTGATTGGCAGGCGGTAAACATTTTTACAGTTTTCAAAAAGGGCAAGGAAGAAGACTCTACTAATTATGGGCCTGACAATCTCACTTTTGGGCTTGGTAAAATTATGAAAAATTTTATCCTGGGAGTTAATGGAAAAGCCTTTGAAGACCATGCAGTGATTGGTCAAAGCCAACATGGATTTATGAAGGGAAGCCTTACTAACATAGTACATGACAAGGATACTTCCCTAGTGAATGAAAGGAAGGCAGTGGGTAGGGGTTTTTTGATTTTAGCAAAGGTTTTTTACTATCTCTTACAGTATATTTATGGAAAAGGTGTCCGGCACACAGCACATGCACACTATGTGGTGGATGAACAACTGGCTGAAAGGATGGGCCCAAAATGCTGCAGTAATGGAGGCAACATCTAAAAGGCAGGCAGCTACTAGTGGTGTTCCCTCAGGGCTCAATTTGAGAGAAAATTCTCTTCAATGTTTCTGTTAATGACCTGGACACAGGAGTTAGGTCACACTTAGTTTGTTGAGGATAACAAATTAGGAGGAGTCATTGATTCCCTCCAGAGTAGAGAGGCCGTATAGAGCAATATTGATAATTAGAATAACAGGAAAACACCAATCACATGAAACTGAACAAGAACAAATACTGGATTTTACACTTGAGACAGTATAATCCTTGGTGCCTGGGTGCATGTGTAGACTGGGGGACAAGAGGCTGAAAGGCAGCCCTGAAGAAAGGGATCTGAGAGGTTTTTTTTGCTGTGAAGTTCACTATGAGCTAATGATATTCCCTGGCAGCCAAGAGGAACAAAAGTGTGCTGGGGTGCTTTAAGCAGAGCACAGCTAACTGGTCAGAAGGAGTGGCTGTCCCACTGTATCTCAGCATTGGTGCTGCCTCATCTCAAGTTCTGAGTGCAGTGCTGGGCTGCGTCAGACACCAGAGTCTGATTAAGAGGTAACGCTGAAGAACAATGAACAAACTGCATAAACATTTGTGGTACAGGAATTCAGTTTGGCTCCCACCTTCTGACATTTATCCATGAATTGTCTGTGAGAGAATGCAAGCTGCCCAGATCTTACAGACATTTTGAATTAGTTGCAAAGGCATGTGAACTAGCATCTGTCTTTTGGAGGAATTAGTAAGTAAACTTAATGACATCCTGCTCTGCTTTGAGCTGTGGTTCATGGTGTCTCAGTATGCCAAGAAAAGAAACATGGCTAACGGGAAAACAGGGTCATTGTTTCCCCAAATCATTGTATTCATCACCCTGGCTTAGGAAGACAGAACTCTTAACTATCAGACATAGAAGATCTTTAAAAGAAGTCATAGAGGCAAAAGCTTAATTCTATTTTCAAGGCATTATACAACAGTAGTTTTCATTCTCTGTTTTGTATTTTCTTCCCATCCCTTTTGTTTTCAGCACAGGACTGCTGGCTGTCTTGCAGTTCAATATTGGTTGATATACATTTTTACCCATCAGTAATGCAGATTTTAAAATCAGTGTTAACTGTCAATTTTGTTGATGATGCACAAGGCAGAATAGAGCACAGCTTGTGGTTTTACAGCTTTTTGTCAGCAGTATTGACAGCAGTAAAACCCTGAAGCAGAACCTACACAGAAAGTAGATATGTGCACTAACAAGATGTTATTTTTAGGGTTTCTTTTCTAGCTCATAGCTTTTTACTGGCAATATTTTAATTGGTCCAATGCCAATATAAAAAACATAATGTTTTACAGCTGTAATCAAAGTACACTTGGGAACTATCTGACCTAGTAATATAATTCTCCTTCTGTCTCAATGCAAGTACACTTAATTAAATATACTCCAGTCTTCTCCCAATAAAAGACATATTTTACCTCTGACCAGTCCATAGGTTGTACATTAAGCTGAGGCTTCTGACTGTACAGTAAAAAAAAAATGAGAGAAAGAGAAGGGGGAAGGTTTACATTTTTTTCTCAAATTATACTTTAAAAAGAAGTATAGATAAAGAAGAAAACAAAACACTTCTTGAACAATTTTTTCCCCTCTTATAAAATAGTAACTGCAAGTTTCTTAACTTTTAACAAAAATATTGACAGGTAATATCATTAAAGTCTCATTACTGGAAACAACAATTTTGAAGAATGAATGATGATGGTATTAACTTTCACATATTTAATAACTAAATCTCAAAAGTTTAAAAATAAGGTCTTTTGTGAATCATCAGCAAATCTAACTTAGAAATGTCACCTTATTGCTTATGTCTGTTAAGCATTTGATTATACCTTCTTCAGCCAACATGAGAATCCATAAATACTTTATGATCTTGTCTATAATCCTGTTTTTCTCAAGGAGAAGGATCAGAGTAGTGATAATTGTTGCATGTTTTCACATTGTAGTTCTAGGATTGCTTATGCAGGTGTCATGAGTCCTAGGATTCTCTAGTCAGCACTGCTGAGGCCGCACCAGGGGTGCTGTGCTCTGTTCTGAGCTCTTCAGTACAAGAGAGGCATGGACATAGTGGAGAGAGTCCAAAGAACCACCACACAGATAAATTGAGGGCATCTATCTCTCCCATGAGGAAAGCCTGAGAGACTGGGAGTTTTCAGCCTGGAGAAGGGAGTGGTTGGGGGGAACTCATGAGTGTTTGTAAATACCTAAAAGGGAGGGTGCAAAGAGGAGAGAGCGGGACGCATTTCAGTAGTTCCCAGTGAGAGGGAAGAGACAACAGGCACAAACTGATAGGCAGAAGGTTCCCTCTGATCATAGGGAAGCACTGCTTTGTTGTAACCGTGACTGAGCTCTGGCACAGCTTGCCCAGGGAGGTTTGTGGAGATATTCAAAAGGACCTGGATGTGGTCCTGGACAATGGGGTCTAGGAGACTTTGTTTGAGCAAGTGGGTTGGATAAGATGAGGTCCAAAGCTCCCTACCTCTGGAATTCTTCCCTCAACCATGCTGTGATTCTGAAGTTAAAGTTTCCGAATATCTCCCATTATAATTTCAATGTCTTTTTCAAACCTCAAGCATCAAGTGAAATTTTCCCTGTTGGGATATCTGTTCCTGGATAATGAAATTATAATTATAGTAGCAACAATGGTAACAATGACAATTTATAATCCCAGCAAATGAGGTTAAAGGAAAATGTGCTGGTTTGCAGGGAGGGAGAGAATAAGAAAGAAGAAAGGAGAGAGGGAGAGAAAGAGGGAGAGAAGGAAGGACTAAAAATATGATAATAAAAAATCAGACAGAAAAAGCTCTACTTTTGCTCATATATTTTCAATCCAGCCCTATAGACCACAGAGATCAGTAACCTGAGAGAAGCCCCAAGGGCTGCATGGATGGCACAGAACAGGATGATGCCCTGCTTGATTTGTTAGGCACACAGATGGTGGCTGTTGAGAGCACACTCCAGAAAAACTTGCACAGTACAGTAGCAAGGGAAGCCACTAATCATATATTGCTTAGTTAATCAATCATTCACCTAAGAAAGAACAGATGGCACAATTCATAAAGAGTCAACTACAAGTGTACAAAAGCGCTCATCAGTATTTTTGTCCAAACCTGGCAATCTATAAAATAGGCATGTTTGATTTCTAGATTGGCTAGATGTTCACTGTCAAATTGAATTCACTGGCATGCTTATCTCTTCTGGAAGATAATTTAAAATGAAACTATCACTAATAAATTCATTATCCATAAACTCAGATAAGAATGAGAGTCAATAATAAACAATGTCAAGATAAACTAAATAAACTTTGGGAGTCCCCGTAAGAAATTACTAGAGCGATGGTTCCAACAGTTCGTACAGTGATAGCACAAAAGTCAGTGATGGCCTGAACTTGATCTTACTGTCAGAGAGATAGCAAGGTGGAATGCCTCATGTCTAGTCCATCAAAGCCCTAACAGAAGAATAAGGAAGCACTGGAATTTGATATAGTGTCTTAGTCTTAGTGCGCTCTCAGGAAAGCTATTCAGGCTCCTAAAGATCTGGTTCCAAATAAGTCCATAATCAGTTCAGTCACATGGAGTACTCATTATTATCATGTTTCACACCTTGACCATAGGTCTTGGTAAAGTAAACAGTCAGTCTCCATAAAGTAAACCCTCCAATAAAGTGGTGCAAAAGATGTGATGGCAAGAAATGTTTGCCTTTAGTGTGAGGAAATGGTTGCCACTTCACCATGGGGAATTTTACATGAAATAAACATTGCCTGAAACTTCTGAAATGAACATGGATTCAAACACAAAGAGCAGAAAGCTTGATGTTACATATGAAATCATATTCATTCTTTTCCTCCTCTTTATCTGAGACAAGGAACCAGGATTAAGTTATTCTCCAAGGATGAATGAGGTTTCACAATGCAGAGGGAAATAACAAACTTAGATTTCTTTGTTAAAGGCAATAAATATGGACATCTCATATTCTATTGTTTTGTTCTATGGACTTATGAAGAAGTATAAGTGGCTCTAGCTACAAGGTAGATCAAGCCTTTGGGTTTAGAAAGAAATATCCTCAGACCTTCAGGAGAGTGTATGTGGCTTTACATCCTGTCTGGATGTCATAGCATTCCTAAACAATTAGGTTAAAATCTGCCTCTGATAGTCAGACTATATTTAACCACCTCCATTGCCTCATCTTGAATAGTGGCACATAGCAAAAATTGGTGGTATGTTTTGTTTTGTTTTGGTTTAGTTTGGTTAGTTTCCTTGTTTTGTGTTTTAAAGGCAGAGTCAATTAGATTGTCATGCTTTCCCTAGACTCAGAGACACATGTTCTTTCAGCTCTCTGGTCCTATTAAGTCAATATGTCTTTCTCTGGGGTTCAATGTATAATAACCTGAAATCATTATAAGAAAGGTGGGAGATTGAAACTTGAGCCATATAGTGTAATCCTTCTTCAGTCCATGTTATAACAATTGCTCAAACCATATTACCCTCATTTTGGAAAAAAATTACTTGCAAGGGGTACATCTAAAACCTGTGCCAAGAAGAACACAGGTATCATATGGTTTTTAAGTGGTTCATTTTTCAGTGTATCTGCTCTTATAAGAAGTCTTGTCTCAGTACCACTGGAATCTGAAAGTACCAGTATTTGGGAACCTACTCATACCAGATACTACATGGACTCTACTAAGATGTGCCCTCCAGCTGTGTATATTAAGGCTAAAAAAGAGACAGAATATATATTTTTAATACAATTTTTAAATCCACCAATTGAAATGTATTTTCTTAATTCACATTCTCCTTCAACCAATGGCATCTGATTTGGAGATGCAGATAAATATACTAGAGTAAAAAAGATGTTAACATTAACCCTGTAATATAACTCCATCTGTCAAGAGACACTTAGGTCAGGAAGAATTTGGTAAGTCATAAGTACATGTCTGAAAATATCTTTTTCCAGAACTTAACATTGCTCAAAAGTAAAAATATCAAGGATAAAAAAAAAAAAAAAAAAAAAGAATTCATAATAGTCACCTGAAAAAAAGTGGTTAATTATTCAAATTAATGATTCATCTAGGTAAAAGCTGGTTTGTAACAATAACTCATTTTGTAACATTTTCTATTTCATGCAGCTAATTCACCTTATTTTTAATGCTAATTTTAATTCACCTTGTTTTTAATGCTAATGAAACTTGTTCAGTTAAAAAAAGGTATTGTAGGTATCTCTCTGAGTGTATTTTAGCTGTGAACAAATGAAAATAGAGAATGGATTTTTAGAGTATTTTCCTTTCTTCATTTTTTTGCATTTCATTCTTCTTCTAGGTGCTAGTACTTTCAATTACAGATTTCTTCTAATTGCCTAACTGCACTTTTCAAATCACTTTCAATGAAAGCACGTTTTTCATTGGTTCTGTTACCAACTAAAATACCAATAGTTTCTGAAGCCATTGATCAATAGCATTATTTCCTTGTATCACACCTGTTCTGCTCACCAGGGTTTCTGCTCCAGAAAACTTATATGTTATATTATTGCCCTAGTCCAAGATCTATACTGAATAGAGTAGAATAAATAGGCAATCATTTGTGTAAAAGAGAAACAGATTTTTCATTGATTTTTAAACACTTAACATTGACCTAACTACAGTGTTGTATTATGTCTTCTGGATTTAGGAAGACCAATTTCTATTACCTTGACTTCTCACCAAGGAAGGTTTTAGGACTTTGAACTGATTAGACTCAACAGCCAAAATTCTACTTTTTTGTTAATACTTTGTGTTGCATAAGTAACTGTCACTTTCCCTTTGTATTCTGCAGTAAAATCACTTAAATATATTGATAATTAAAAAAAAAAAAAAGAAAAATTTAAAAAAGAAAAGAGTTTACAATCAAAATAATTTCAGCACAAAGTTTTATCCTGCAATAAGATGCTGTTGTTTAACATTGCTGTACAATTCAGGTTTTGTCTTACTGAAATTTAGTCACGTGGATACTTGTGTTCTCTTTCTTCTGCATAGAGCTGAATGAGAGCCACAGAACGCTTGTACGGGGTTTATTCAACCTTGCTTAAGATGAGTGTCTGTCTTTTGTATTAAGGATGCAAGAAATGCTCTCTCTTTTGTTTCCAGCTGTGTTACAATTTAAACACACATTTCAAAGAATGCTCTGGTCATGTTGCCACTTTTTACCCCTCCTGCTCTAGGATGAGTGGTTGTATAGGCAGGAATACAAGACTACTTTTTCTAAACCATTTCAGGAATGCAGTTTAGCAATCATGCTGTAGCTGCTATATACTTTTTCATTTCACATCTCTCTCCCTTTGCTTCCTGTATCCTCTTCCCCCATTTTCATCTGCCCAACACAATTCTAAGATCAATTGAATTCATGACATACACTTTGATAGAGTCATGAGATGTATTGTATTTCTGTGTTTTACCTCGACTTGTACTATATCTGAGTACAAACCTGGAAAACCTGGAAAATCAGCAGTATGGATTAACCACCTGGGACATAGAGAGTATTAGGCATGTAAGTACAGGCAAGATTTGTGCAGACTGGATTTTACTCTCTAAGAAAGCTCAGGAAGACATACATTTGCCATAGGAAGCTACATGGTGCATCATTCTGTTTCTTTATGGAACTGTTAATTACTGTGACTTCGATATGAGGTAAGAGACAACCTATTTACTTCACACTTACACAATCCTTCTTTGGCTCCAAAGTACCAGTTAATGCACTCTAGCCATCATACTGTAGCTCCTGACTGTCTTTTCAAGACACACCCTCCTATCTTTCATTTGCTTTGCACAATATGAAGACCAGTTCAACTCAGGGCAAACATCTCTTATATGAATCCAGGAAGTACTGTGTCTATTATGTATCACTTTTTGTATTAAAACATAATGCAGTGTACATTTAAAACCTGTGTATGATTGATCATAAATATATTTTTTATTAAATGTGTTACTTTATATGTAAGATACTGTAATACTTTAATAAAACTCTTTTTATAGATACTTTAAAAAAAAAGTGCAGCCAGTAATTCCCTGGTTTATAGTCTCTCTTCTACCTTACAACTGGATGAATGCAAAGAATTTCTATGCATTAATTCAGAATTTATGCATCAATTATCTGATGCATCAGCTATCCTGAAGCAGAGAATCCAAATATCCTACACGGCTTCCTGCTGTCTAGGACCCTGGGCTGTATAGGATCATTTATGGTGATATTTTCCACATAATTTTTGTCTTAAAGTTAAAAAATAGATGCTTAATAAACATATAAAAGAATTTGAAAGAGACATTATCTCTATTTGATGCAACACTGCTTTTGTATATGTAGGTATATTTGCTCTGAATACCATTTTTTTCTGTTAATTTTGTTCTTTATTGAATGTTTTTCAGTGTTTTCTCAGATTCTACAGGTTGAGTATCAACATCTACCACCCAACAGAAGTAGCATTAGCATTTGACCAAACTGTTAAACATCAGAAATACTCTTTATGTGAAGTTGCTTCATTCTAGGCTGAATTAAGGATTTTATTTCTCCTGCAATGTTATGATAATAGAAGACACCTTTGCATGTTCAGTACTGATAAACAGCATATAGTTCTTGCTTAAAGTTTGTTTATGTGAGGGGAAAAGTATCATTAACACTAAGATAATCTGTGTTTTCTTTTCACTGTCTATTAACTAGTGAGCTTTTTTCCCCCCAGCATTTCTGTAGGCATAGTCATCATAGTCAGCACCATATTCATACAAATCATGCAAAGTTTTAATGTGAAGATTTTGGAAGGGGTGTTATAATTCTCTGCTTTTCAAGTCACATTTTGGTAAGCATATTTATAAGGATGTAGAACTTTAATTCCCTTAATTTCATGCATAAAGCAAGGTTTGAAATTAGTGTGATCTTACCCAGAAATACACTTCAATAAAGAATGCTACTGACATTCTAATTTATTTGATATTTAATCAAATAACACTCATTATATAGTTATTCATCATGTAGAAGCCACAATCCTGTCATTATCTTTGTTTTCTTCAGACTTTAAGATTTGTTTAAAAAATAGTTCCCAAAGTGTAGATGTTGGGATGCTTGTTTCTACATTATTTTTTTTCTTAAACAGCTTCTTTAGCTGAAATTTTTTTGTTTTCTTTTCTTTTTCTAAATGAGAAAGTTGCTTATTAAGTACCAGTTAAGAAATCATCGATATTGAAAACTTGTTACATAACAGTCAATGCAACCTTACAAACATAGCTGTCCCTCAAGATATTCAGCCTTGACTTATGTTCCCGGTTCAAGAGATATATATCCTTAAGGTTGCCTTTCTAACCACTGAATTAATCTGTAACCATAGAAACAGCTGAACTGACCGCTAACTGGGATATTCATCCTGATAAGGAGCACACCAATTCTGCAGAGGCCAGGCTGTTTCAGGTTCAGCATTTCAAGTCCACAGGAAATGTAACTGACTCTCAATATTATTAAGTATTAGGGGAAAGAAAATATATGTATCACCATGCATTCTCATGAGATACATTCCTGCCATCACTGAGTTAAATAAGATTTCTGCCTTTTCACTTTCCTCAAATGTTCCTGAAGTACAAGAGTGCAAATTTTGATTATGAGAATTTGTATCATGAGTTATAATCTGGAGTACTTGAGTTTGTGCTCAAAACTGAAAATGAGAATTAATGAGTTTCTATCAAGATGATAGACAGGTTTCTCTTTACATTCTACCAAATTTCTGCTGAGGACATTTTAAGGTAATATGTTTAAAATCTAGCTCAATAACCAATCCATGTTGTTCCATTTCAATGAGACCTGGGGCTTGATGGTTCAAGAGTAGCAAGTTATATGGGGCCAGAGCTCTACACTGATGGGTGCTGTTATACAGGTTTGTTCCTTCTTTGAAAAGAAAAAAAAAAAAAAAAAAGGTTTTATTTTCATCAGTGTGGGATTTTTTTTTTGTTTGTTTGACTTGGTTTTGGGGTTTTTTAAACCAGAACTATACATCTATTTAAGGGACACTCCTCTAAGATTTGTCTGTTCGTTTGCTTCTTTCACTTAATTCAGATGCTTAATGAGAGATGTGCTGATTTTTGGATGCAGACTTTATGCTGTTACCTAAGACTCCTAGATACAGAATATGAGTATATAGTCATTTAAATCTTCAGAACAAGTCACTTCTAAATATTCTGTCACTTAGTGTGAGTTAAACATCTGTATTGCTCCCCAAGTTAATAAAATTAAATTTGAACTTATTAAATTTGAATTTCTATTCAACTCAAAAATTCAAAGAGTGCAAAACTAGGAAAGAAAAAAAAACAACAAAAGAAAACCAACAATTTAAAATGCTGCTGTATTTCTGGTTTCATACTGGGTTATCAAAAAAGGGCAAAGTCTTGTCATGTGGTTTTACCCAGGATCTTTAATTTTTACAGCAAGGTAAAAGTCATGCACCTGATTAAGAAGAAAAAGATGAAGAATTCATTTGAGCATGAAGAAAAGTTTAGGACAAAACACTAAACTGCCAAAAAGACCTAAGAAACTGGTCCTCTGAAGCACAGATTTCTGTGTATGTCTATACATGTCCTTGTGTGTGTCTGTACCAGTAGATGAATTCAAAATAATAACTTCTTAAAGTAAGAAGATTTTACAAAACTCGTTTGCTAAACAGGAAGGATCAATAGGGCTGAAGTAGCCTAAGCTATCTGTAGTATGGGGGAAACTAACCAGTAGTTCTTCCATGTGAGTGTTTCTGAGGGTGGCTATGGGCACTTCTATATATTCTGTTGGTTTGGGGAAGAAGGAAAAAAGTGATACAGGAAAACAGTGGTATTACAAAAAAAAGTCTCCATAAATAATTGAACAAAAAATAAATACCAATAATATTTGACAATAAGCTTTGTTTTACCTTGAACTGTTAAGATCCCCAGAGTTATCATGGTTACTACTATGAGATGTAGAAGTTGTGGAAAACTTCACTTTCGACATGATGCTATAAAAAAATTACTAGGAGGCATTTATTTGATCTGTGTGGGAGATATAAACCGTCACTGAATGATGGACCTTAATTTGAGTTTGCCAATATTAAAGAATAGTCTCTAATACAAGAATGCATTCTTGAAATTTCTCACTCCCTTGAGTACTTTTGAAAGGGGTTTAATGAGATACAGAGCATGAGACTGGTTCTCTAACTTTGATCTCGAATTTGATGCTTCCGGTTTTTCTTACTCTTGTGATTTTTATGCAAAATGAAGCCTCGTACAGGTCTTTTCCATATATGTCACACCCTAATCATTAGTCATAGGAGCAGGAGTTTGAGATTACTTCTTTGAGTTTTGGTTTGTTTAATTTTTTTTTGCTTGTTTTGTTTCTTTGTTTCTTTGTTTTGGTTTATTTGTTTCTTCAGTAGTGAAAAATTTGAGTGAAAGTGAAAAATTACCTGTAAAAGAACCGCCTACAAAACATTTACTTAGTGTTTTTATAACTGAAGGTATCAGCCAAAGAAAGAAACAGGTCTTTTTGGTTTTCATGAAGTTAACAGTTCTAAAATGTACAGAAACATAGAGCATGGGGTCAAAGACTAAATTAAGTTCACCAGTTTTATACTGTATGGCTTCAGGTCATAAAATCAATCAGGACACTGCCAGAGCTAAAGAAAGTAAAAAAGTAAGAGAAATAAAATTCATACAAGTGGGGTTGATGTATAGGTGCCTAACAACCATTCCACTCAAGATAAATATTGTTGGCTTATTGTGGTTATTTGAACTTTCAGAATGCAGAGTGTGCAAAGAGCTCATTCTGGTAAAGGAATGGAAGTCCCACAGAATGTATCTACACAAGTAATGAAAAGGAGAGAAGCCTACTCAGACTCCCATGTCCAAGAAAAATTCCTGATTTTCCTAAGAACTTTGTTAACAATGTGAAAAACTTTTATAGTTCCTATGAGACTCATATTAAATGGAAAGACTAAAATTTCAGAGTGGAGAGTGAGGGTTGGTTCCAGGATTACTTCCAATAAGGAGTTTGCAAGAACAAAGAGTAATCATAAAGAGAAAAACAGCTCCCTGTTAAATGTCATACACAGGGTGAAATCCTTCAAGCTTCAAAATCATGCCTTAAAAATCAGACATCATCAAAAAGTAGCCATCAGCATCTTGTTTTGTCTAACTAATTTGAATTTCCAAGGGGCAATCTATTGCACTTAAAGTCAGAGTTAAGGTCTCAGTGAACCAGGAATTGTAGCCTATTGCCTGATCATGCTTTGATATGCACTTAACTTTACCAATATTTCTCTAAAATATTCCATACTTAAAATTGGCGGCATTTCAGACCTGTAAAAATGTCTGAAATGTGTCTACTATTATATCTTCTTTGATGTAATGTGAACTATCTACACATTGCACCTTTTGTTTTGCTAGTGCTCATGAGTACTTCAAAGTATCTAATCTGTAATTTGAATTTTATGGGTTTTTTTCTTAAAGATATAAAATTATTCTGGTATAGCCTCTGGTTGTAGTGACGTAATTTGTTCCTGAGCCCTTCTTCATTTGATCCATCAGTTAACAGGGAAAATGCTCACATAATCACAGAATATTCATGACCATGCTACTCTCTCCTTGCTCAAGAGGTAGTCCTGGTCTTTACCTTTACAGAGCTGTTTTGTTTTACTTTTGTTCAGTTTGGTCTGTTTTTATTGTTCAATATTGTTACCATACTAGTGATTCATAGTTACTAAGTTTTATTCAGAGCATGTTTCCCCCTTTTTACAAATCTGAAATTGCAGGAATAGAGAGCCACAGGATAGCAGTCTTCATTTTTCAATAGATTTGCTATCAGGAAATAAGGAATATAGATTCTCCTGCTGTATCTACTACATCTCCCAAAGAATGAAATACTCATTAAAAATCTACAGTACCATCTACAAAATCTGAAATTGATATAGAGGCAGTTTATCAGAACATAATTCAGTGGCTTTAACTATGAAAATTCCTCATCTACTCTTAGGTGCATATCTTCCAATCTTGGAAAATAATTAACTGGAGATTCTATAGGGAGCAATAGCTCTTGCAATACAATAATCCTCCTGCTTTGTGCACTTAATGAGACTTGGTTCCTTCTGGTAAAAATAGTATTGCTGAACTTCCTAAAACTTGCTACTACTCTCTTCTACTCTAGATATATCTTTCAGACGGTTACATATGTGCAGCTCCTTCACCCTCTTTTGCCTATTGCTATGTGGTTAAAGGCTGTGCAGGTTATGAAGCTTTTTTCTCTCTCAAGCTCTTGACTTCACAGTATGAATAAAGCATTTTGTCATTAATCCTTCTTTCTTTTGCATATTTTAAAAAAAAACCAAACCAGGATCAGAAACAAACATAACATTCTGTGATTTTTCAGTAGTGTCATCACAATTAAGGTCACAGCTACTTGATCTGATGGCACAAATAATTGCCTTCTCATGAGTAAACTGTAGAAACTGAAGAAGCTACTGCCCCACGGATCAATTCCTGCCATCTGCCAGGATCTGAGTCAAATGCATCAGTTGTATGAAATAGTTTATATTTATGTTAGTCAAATCAATCACAGTAATTTTTTCAGTTTAATTGTAGTTTCAGCTACATGTGCACAGAAACAGATGTTCAAAGGCTTCAGTTATGGGGCAGTAACAAATGACCATGCAACAGTAATAATTTCTGAAGACATTTTAAAATTATCACAAGTATATGTCCTAATTTTTTGAGTGAGAGTTGAATAACAAGGTATCTTTCAGAATGAATTTTGTGGACTATGCTTACAAAGTTTTTTGCAGTAAGTCAAGTTAATTCTGCCTGTGCTCCAGGCCAATTGTCAGTCACACAGAGTGCAGAAGTGTAAAAGTGTACATTGACAAACCTGAATCTCTACGTCCAGTTCCTCTGTGCTGCTTCTAGGTCACGTACATTGTCATACATTTAAATGGTTTCGAGGTGCTTCAAAGTATCAGCAGATTGATTTCAGATCTTCTTGGAAATGAGTAAGAGTCCGTTATACCTGCCTGAAAAAATGGGAGTCTGTCCCTAGATACCACTGCTGTCCTCTCATGTCCATTCCCTGTTGCTAAGGCTTCCTGCCACTGTTCTGGTATAAACTTGCATTCTTCAGCTCTTTCTCTAGCCTCTGCATAGTCTGGTCACTGTGCCAAATCCTAATTGCTATCGATTTTCCTTTTATTACATCCGTATTTCAATTGGCGGAGGACCAATGCAGGCAAAGTTTTTTTCTGAACAACTTCTCCAGATCTGTGTTATTTTAGTATGACTTCAGATCTTGATCTGTGTCTGATTTTCCCCCTCCCCATTTAAGAAGTGAGGAGAGTAAAATATGCTATGATTTCAGAGATACTTGAAGATACTCTTTTCAAAATCTAGTGGATCTCCTTGCTCTTGTGGTAGCTGATATTATGCTATGGCATTAAATTCAGGTTGTTTTTTTTAATTTAAAAATGGGTTTTGTTTATTCCCTGTTTCATGGCACAAAGATGCTAAAACTATTTAAAACCCTCTATACTCTGCTTTATAGATATGGCAGACATAACTGGTTTTATTCAGCCTTGTTTTTTTCTTAATATGCCTGAGTTATCTGTGTTTAAATGCACTGAATTTTCTTGAAACATAAACCTTTCACAGTTTTAAATAGTTAATATTTTAAAAAGTTAAACTGGAAAAAGTGAACAAAAATTTTTAATATAGAAATGTGCAATATAATGAGGAGGGAGTTGCTATTATCATGGACCATATCTCCATAACTTTATTTGTTCAAATAATTTACTTTAAGCAAAAAAAAATACTATATTATGGTGGAATGAGAAATTTACATCTGAAGCTTATTTTCATATATGTGTATATATATGCATCTATAAACCTATCAGTGTTCATAGAGAAAAAAATATACCCTAACTTCTCATATAGAACTATGGAGCAGTACATGAGTTCACATATTATTAAGAATTCATGCCTTTTCTAAGACATATTAACCTAACTTCGAACTATCCTCAGAATTAAAGGTAAAAGTTCATTTGTCAAGTAAATGAGGAAAATACATGTTAGATGTATTAGTTTTAACCCTCTTCTCTCCTCAGAATGTGAGTGACCTCATTTGCGAAGTTTGATCATTCTTGTTCATATCTAACAATATTACCAAAGTCACCTTGGATAAGAGCAGCAGAGAATGATAAGATAAGGGTTATTTTAACACAGCTCCTGTTGAATTAAAAATAATTTTTCTTTAAATAGTAATTGCTTCACTTCTCCTATTTGCATCATAATGAATATATTTTTGTCATGTTTCTGCTGTAATTTTCAGAGAGGTCAATGGCAAAAATATGTAAATACCAGAAAACTGTGTTATTACCTCATCAAAAGTGAAAGCCTGAACTTTATTTCAGTGATTTTCATATGCAATTAAAGCTCAATTTTCCCAACAGGGTTATAGTGTGTTTAATTAAAAATAAGGTTCATGTCAGCCAAATAAAACACACTAAATCAAATGAAAACATACTTATCCTGTAGCCTTGCCTTCTAAAATAACTGAAAAAACTTGAAAAGGAATTCTGCCTTGTTTTGCTTCTTCAAACCAAGCAATTTGTTACTTGTTCACTTCAGGAAGATTGTTTTCAGGCTTAAAATGCAAAGATCTGTATAATGCAAATAATACTTTATGAGTCTTAATGTTGGTCTGTTTTTTCCACCGAGTGATCAAAGAAAACTAAAAACATGATCAATGACACACCATCAAATAAATTAGTATTAAATTAATATTCATCAAGTTATGTGTACACTGATACCCACAGGTGTTGTGGGTTAATCCCAGAAGGAAGGAAAGCATCACCCAGTCACTCACTCACTCCCCCAGCAGAATGGGGAGGAGAATCATAAGAGGAGAAGCAAGAAATTACCCAAGGCCATCAAGACATTTTAATAAAGGGAGAAAATCTGCACATACAAGCAGAGCAAGAAAGGAGTTCATTCTCAAGTTCCATGTGTCAGGCAGATGTTTAGCCATTTCCAGAGGAGCAGGGTTTCATATCTTAACAGCTACTTGGGTAGAGAGATTCCACAAGCACGAACATCCCCTGCTGCCTACTGCCCCACCTGTAGCTATGCCCCATACATGTAGCCATGTATCCTTAAAGCCAAAGTAATGCTTATGTGTGTATTATATACATAAACAGATTACAGCTGCCTTCACTGATCCACCAGGAAGCAGGGTAGTTGATTTTCCTTGGTCTAATTCACTGCAAGATATGCTCAATGACCCATGGGGTAAATGGGAAATACTGCTGTTCACCTGCACGGAATGGCTTGTGAAACTGTGGGAGCTGCACTGCACATCTTAGTTCTAAGACCTCAGGCCCTCCAAAAAGCCAAAGACAAAATTAGGGAGCAATTTAAGAAGTAAGGCATGAGAATATATCTGCACAGTACAACCCGCTAAATTAATCTGCTACATTGGAGATTGTTGTGCACTGCCATCTTAAAAAATCTTATTATAGTTATATCTAACATGTTCTAACATGAATATATTCTTGCAATGTTTTATTATATCATCTGCTTCCATGGTCTCTCAGGTAGTGTACTTGGTGTCAACTATAGTATTAAATCTAAACAATAATGATAAATATTGCACATTTCTAGTCTGCAAAACAATAAATGTCTGCTACACTCAGACTGTAACTCAAGACAATTAACTGGAAAACAAAAAATTGCTTTTTCTTTCCCCTGCTGCCAGAGCTGTAAAGTCTTTGCCAAATTGCCTTTATAAGAATTTAACTTCCCTACTGATTAGTTTGACTCACATTAATTTAAAAAATACCTCAACTGCAACTCACTAGGCTATAAAAAATCCCTTTTCCTAGTGTGAAGACATCTGGTTGTTATTTTATTTTAGTTCAAATATTTTAAAAATAAATAAACATTAATTAATAATTCTGAAATCCCACTGGAAAGAATATTTCTGTTTTATTATTTTTCATCAAAATATCCCTGTGGTACCTTAAGGTAGTTTGTAAGAGCAAGATTTTTTTTCACTCCTCAAAACCTGTTTTAGCTGCAAAGCTTATGCTTACAAAGAAAATGTTCCACTTTAGATTTCAAATTTAACCTGCATTTTCTATTTAAGACTAAATTAGTCCCTTCTAATTACATATAGAAGAATATAAAAGTTATTTCCTGCCTGATTTTTTTTTTTTTAATGTTTTAAATTAGTCATTGAAAAATTCAAACAGGCAATGGAAAAATGTTCTGTGTGCATTTTAGTGTGATATTAATAATCAGTGCTTTGGAATAACCAGAGGAAGGACAGTGGAGAAAATTCAAACCGTAGCTCCTGATAAAGGAATACAGGACAGAATTAATCGATTTGATGATTAATAAATGATTTAACTTTGTCATTCAAAAAAGGTGGTAGACACACAGAAGAAAGTAAATTACAATTTTAGGTTGGCATGCTAAAGTCTGTGTAAATTGAAGGAGATCAGAAAAAAGGAATGGGCTAATTAGTTTGGACTGTAGGGTCAGAGCTAAACTGGTGGCCTTCGCTGGAACTACATTGCCAAGCAGAAGGCAGGGGAGGGAAAATGGTATGAATGTATTGGGGAACCAATACAGAACTGATAAGGCCAATGGTTAGTTCAGGAGTTTGCCATGTAATATCTCTTTGTGGTGATATGCTAAACTGTGCAATCTCTTCTTTTTGCTGAACATGATGTGGTGTTAGCACAGGTGTTATTATTTTTTTAGGACTGTTTTGTTCCTTCTAAAAATACTACAGTAAAAAATCCAAGAGCTTCTCTTTCTTCTTAAGAGACAGTGCAGTTGCTTTGTAATGTCAAGCTAAGGTGTTTCTATGAATAAACTGCAACATATTTTGCTGTCCTTTGAACACAATTTGACTGGTTTCATTATCCTGAATTTGCTACTTATCAAACCTGACTTGTAAGTAGCAGTGTACTTCATCACCAGCAAAGCTTGCATAAATAAAAAACTTATGAGTCTAAAATGATAATTACCACAATCTAATGAATCACATAAATCATTTATAATGAAGGGAAATAAAGAACAACTCAGAAATGAACACATTAATAACTTGGGGTGGTTTTTTTTTTCTGAAAGCAATGAGTAGTTTAATTTATATGGTGTGTCCATAGACAGTATAACTGGAATCCTATCATTGAAATAATTAGTAGTTAATCTGAGGGGATAAACATATCTAGCAGCATCCAAATTGAAAAATGGCTATTAAAATTATCATTAAACTAAGAACATTACTATAAAATTATAGTAAATGGCCAACATGGTTATAAGGAAAACTCAAAACCTTCAAGAGATCATTTACCAAACATAACATCTCTCTGTGCCTCATCAAGCATCCTCCCCACCAAAATTATTTTTAAAAAGTTCCTAAATGGAAAATGGAATTTATTTAAATAAAAAATTGCATGTTTACAAGATAAATAATAATAAGAAAAAGCCCTGGGATTCTCTTTGCCTAAATTTTTCATTTAGGTATGTTGTATGAGTATGACCTGAGTATGACTCCAGATGTTGGAGGTTTTGGCTCAGGACCATTATTCATGGTGCTACAGAGCAGCATGTATCTTCCTCAGTGTGATAAAGAGATAAAAACCAAATACCTACAACTACAGCAATGATATTGGACAGCTGGTGGATTGCATTTCAAATATTTTTAATGTATATAGAGAAACTGGTTTCAATGTAGATGTATATGGTGTCTGGGTTTCCACACATACTTATGAATATTCAGAACAAAAAAACTAAGTAGTAGAACATCTTAAGTATATCAAAAGATTTTAATATAGTATATTAGAATTTCTAAACCAAGAAAAGTACAAGATTACTACATTACATGCAATAATTTAGCATATTAATTTATAGCAAATGATAAACTTATTGTATATTTGGAACACTGAAAAAATATATCTTCTGATTCGCTTGGGTTTTTTGATATTTATGAATATTTCTTATTAGATTTATTGTCATCTGTTTTAGCTATAAATATTATCGAATTTATATATATACTGCATTCTACCATTTACTTGAAATCATAAATGGATTACTGGTTTTCCAGTTCAAATTAGAATGATCATCATAATATGCAAGTAAGTTGATCTATTAAGAAAAAACCCACTCAGATATTATTTATGTATATATGTATATACACACACACACATATATGCTCCTGGTGGTTGGTGAAATGTCACGGGAGTTGATTTTCATTGAGAGAAACCGCAGTTAGACAGGTTGGGAAATTTTAGGGGTGCTGAAGATCATGAGCAAGTGCAGCTGTGCAGCTCTGACCTTTCTGTCACTTCAGTCAAGACTGCAGGGGGTAAGTAGGAAAATGTAGGCAACACTCAGAAGCCTAAAAAGTGTGGAGATCTGGGGTAACTAACAAAATCCCAGAGAAATGCATTACACTGTCACTAGTCCAGTTTAAACAAAGTTGATTTTGAGCTTACCCTGCAATACTGACCACTTAATTTTCTCTGATTTCCAGTTCCCAAAACCCAGCCACCACCTGGCCGCCTTCTCTGACTTGCTCAGGACAAAGCACAGCCAGGTTTTCACTGGTATAGAATATTCTCAGCACCTTATTTTGTTTTTTTCTACACCCAGTTCAGCTCTTTTGTCAGAAAAACAACCAAACCAAAACCCAAAAAATATTCTTAGTTATTTAAAGTTAAGTGATTAGGCTATCTAACAATAAAGCATACAAAGTATTGAATGGTTTTTCTTTTTGTCTTTGGAAATATTTAAATACTGGGTTCATGGTATCAATATAAAAATATACTGTAGAAGATGCTTTTCTTTTTCATTCCAGCACTGGAGGAAAATTCTTTGTAGTAAAATGAGTACAGAAATCTGGAATAAAGGTCTCAGCTTACAGGGCAACTGAGGCCCTATATTTCAACACCCAGCAAATGTCAACTGATAGATTAAAACTGGCAGAGAAGAATGATTGGCAACATGTTCAAACAATTCACAAAATACAACAGGGTATATAATTGTTTGTGAAATTCCTGTGACTGCCTGATGTCATTCAGGCTTGCACTTGATAACTCATGGAAAGAATTATATTTTTTCTGTTCAGTAAGAAAATATGAAATTGTCTCTATGTTCACACTTGCCAACATTAAAGGTAATAATGATCTTTGAATTCTATCTAAGATATTTTTGATATCCAGTAGCCTAATGAAAGCAGGTTGTCATTTCTAATACACAGTATTTCTGATAATAAATGCAGCCATGCTGGTGAAAATTTAATTAAGATGAATACCCATCATGTATTCAGTTATATCAGTATAAATATTTTCAAAATAAAATAAACGTCTATTCAGCAGACCTTAAAATGACTTAATTGCATACAAATAAACTTTCTATGAAACTTCCAAGGACACAATTTATTTTCACCCTGATGAATGAGTCATATATTATACTACTATTATGTTCGTAGTTCTCATTAAAGGTCTGTCCTTATTTCTTCTTTTTGGATAAATTAATATTGTATCTAAATCATGGGATCTGATCAAACATCACCACAATGATTCAGTCATAGTTTTTCTTATGAAGTTCTGTTACATCATCTAATAGATGAAATGTCCTAAAAAAAAAGTTCTTTCCTTACCTTGTGGCATGCCATTAAAAAACTACAAAAATTGTTTGCTACCAAAGAGCTTGTTGCCTGATGCAGCCATGTAGCTGTCATGTTACTATAAATACATCTTCATTATTTTGTTAATCACTTTAAAAATTTTCTGTGCTTTAAAGAACGCACACTAGTTTTGTACTATATGCATTGGGGAGAGACAATGTCACAAAACAAACTGTTCATAGGAATAAGAGGTATGATAGTAGCTTATTTATGCACTTTGGATCTCTTTAGAAATTACAGATATCTCACAGTTTTTTGTTACGTGAGGACCAGATGGCTCTGCTTTGGGATAGCAAGAAACACAATCCCAAGACAGCATTCAACAGATGTCCAGGCAGCAGCTCCAGCTGACCAGACAGGTTTGTTCTTCTTTCACTTCACACAGCCAAAGCCAGGATTGATGTAAGAAAATGGAATGTGCCATAAATACTGTGGCCACTGGGTATAGAGAAAATTATGTAAAGACTTTAAGCAAACAAATAAACAAAAAAAATTCAAAACTAAAATCCATCATACTTGTGATTTTTTTTTGGGGCATGGGGGAGCAATGGTAAAGATAGGAAAATGGCATATGGAAAGAAGCAACCAGATTTTCTTTCTTAATAAGTGAGAAAAATATCTTTTACTCTGATCTTTATTTCCTTATCAACTACAATAACTGAGCTTGATAACTACAACTGCTGCTTTAACTAGAAGTATATGGTTTATATCCACATAATGTTCTGACCAGATCTCCAGAAGCCCTAACATAAGTCTACTGATCCAAGTAGCACTACAATGCTTTTGGGTTTTAAACTATTTGGGGATCACCTGACAAAATTTATATTTAATTTCTTTGGGTTTTTTTGGTTTTTTTTTAATAAGCTATATAAAAAAGAAAGACTGCATTTTTTTTCCTGTGACTGACATTCTAATATAAATTAGCACTTAAAAAGCACAACACCTGGAATACCGATTGGTATTAAAGAAAAAAACCTAAAAGGAGGATTTTGCAGTACAACAAGACTTAAACACAAGGGATTTGGTTTTACTCACAATCTTCTTATATGTTCTCTTTTTAACTCTGAACAAATTTTTCACTTTCTCACCATTTCAGTTTCCTGCCAGATATTTAAGACATAAGATGAGTGCAAAATTAACTTCAGTAGGATCTACATCTGTGTCTCCCTTTCCAAGTCCAGATATGTCTCATGATAGCTTTGGACGCTCACTAAGTTCCCATTGCTTAGGATTCATGATTTTCATGGAAAGACAACAGAAGACCATCTTCCAAAGGAAACTCACAAAATACTGGTCCAAATAAGCAGAGGAACTTGTAGGCTCATGTAGGCTTTGAGATGGCCTATATGAAGGTGAAAATGCTTTGAGAATGTTGATTGGAAATATGGCAGGGAGAATATTTCAAGTACACCCCATATATTCAAAATGCAAGTTGCTTTTTCTGAAATTGAGTGTAATATTGTTTTTCTCCATAGAGAAATAACTTCACAAAATATGTCTGTGGCAGACCTTATTTTGCTGGCAATCCTACTGGAAAGCCCAGTGGTGAAAGAATAATAGGTGATAAACCATTTCCTTACTCATATTGTTGGGCCTTCCAGAACAGACTGAATTTTTTTTGCAACAACTGAAAAAAAATTATGCAATTTCCTATAACTGTCTTTGAGCTTCAGTTTTCTTTGTAAAAGTTTGACATCATTTGTCAGCAGCGAGCTCTTATGTGCAATTTTTTTTTTAATTTTAGGAAAAATTAAATCACTCTAGAACTCTATATTTTATTGTTAGATTGCCTTATGAGGAGAGATCATTGAAGTCAGACTGCAATTTCAAAAGTCTGAATCAAAATTTTCGGATGCCTAAGCCATCTGTTGTTAGTGGTATTACGCACACAGGATTTGATCTTCATCTCTCATGTACAGACACATATTACATCAGCATGATTACTTCTTAAATTTGAAGTAACAACCCATCCTAACAGTTTACATGAGTAGGTTACTAAGTTTGTAGATAGTCTAATTGGAATGATTGAATCATGGGTGAAAATCCAGAGAAAAAGTGACTTTCTGAATGAATGACAGTCTTACCCAAATATATTTAGAAACAATGTCTTACATAGAATTTATTGCTGTTCATATTCATAGTGCACTTGATATTTAATGGCCACAAGTTCTTGTAACCTATGTATATGCATTCTGATGCAGTTATCATCTTCTGGTTTTATCTGTTTAAAGATCCCATTGACCTCACTGAACTTTTGATACATACATAAACAGTAAGGCCAGAGATTACAAATGTGACACAGGGTTGTAAGTAACAAAAGAATTATGTATGCATGCAAAACATTGCACCTATGCATGCATGCAAAACATTGCACCAACAATCTTTATAATGTATTTTCAAGGCCTATGACATCAAATTGGAATGGACAGAGGTCAAGAATCATAGATTTCTTACACTTACTGTGTGCAGTTAGGCTTTTCTGGTAAATATGTAATTTCACTGGCAACTAGATCACACTTTGCTTGTCATAGTCTCATCCTTCCTTCCTTCCTTCCTTCCTTCCCTACCAGCATCCCTCAAAGTAGAAGTCTGGAAAAACCCCAAAAGAAAATTGCAAATTTTGGATAATTTGAAAAATTGATCATTCTTCATGTGGGAACAAAAGAAAAAAATGTGGTAGTAGTTTATTTACAGAAATTTGTATTCTGACATTCGCCAGAGAAGGTATGATAAAGAGAAGCTTGCTCAATAGTCGTTCCTATTTTTTTGATGTCAGCAAAACCGAGGCAAAAATAAGCCCATAAGGAAATCAGCATTGATTTAGCCTTGTGTTCCCTTAAGGAGTCTAAGATTGGAAGGCAGATAAACAGTAAAATAGGACAAGATCATATCTCAAATTATCTCTTGCCTTTCAAACAATGTTTCTACGTATTTGCTCACTTTTATAACCAATTTTATCTTTGTTATTATCCCTGTCTTCTCATATTTCATACAGACTGAGAAAATCACCAGTGAATTAATAAAAGCAAAGGAAAAGTTTCCAAGTAGGAAACAGTCATGCAATTTAAATCCTAAGGTAGTGGGTTGCAGAATCACTGATAATCACTGATTTTGTGAGAACAATTTATTCTACATAAGATCCCAAAAGAATTACCTGAGCAATCTTTCAGGTTTTTATGTAATATTGAGAATATATTAGAGACTTAATGTACTCTTTTCAATAATAAGCTTCTGATCAATCAAATTAAATTCCTCTGCTGTGTAGGGGATCCCTATAGCATAAAAAGAGCAATTTAGACATCACCGGATTTTGATCTTCTCTTTAAAAAATTCTTGCATTGCAGTGCAATACTTCTGTGTGACTGGAGTAATCTGTAGGAGAAGAGGCAAGGTCAGGCACTGGATTCACCACCAGGGCAGAGACTCTGGTTCACACCAGGGCTTCAGCACACTCAGAGCTCCTCAAGGGCAGGCACTGCGTGGTGTTAAGGACATCAGAGATCTGTTGCAAAAGGTCGGGCTGACTCTACCTTGTGGCTGTATCAAGGGCCGGGAATAAATGCTGCAGCTGATTCACTGAGAGCACAGAAATGAGTGGAGTGTGGTGTGCTGGACGTGCATTGGCCTCCCAACTATTTAGGGTTATACTATTCAATTTTAATAATTTGAAGTTGAAATTAATCAGGAAGAAACAAGTTAATTATGGTAGCTTGTTGTAACTAATCACATGTATAAAGGTATGTGACGCTTAGCTCAATAGTTTTGTTCTGGCACGGGATGGTTTTGAAGCAGTCAAAAAAGACTAAATTAAATTATGCTGGCTGCCAGGCAATCATACAAATATTAATTAAATAATGAATGTAGTAACTATATGTGCATTAAATTACTGAATATTAAGTAACCTGATTTCTTGGCAAATATCTTTTAAAACATGACCTTCTTTCAGTCACTAGGGCTTTCTGTGTTTCATTACTTTTTCTTCTTAGTAGGACATAATTTGACAGATCTTTACAATAAGTTCAAGTCCCGTGTTGCTTACAAAATTCTGAGATAGGCTTCAATAGATATTTTTAAAGTACATCAACATTTCAGAGTCCTCCAGTAAGATCAGCAAGATTCCTCTAGATGCAGACAGGATATATATATATCTATATATATATATCTATATATATATCTATATATATAGATATAGATATAGATATATAGATATATATAGATAGATA
>VZTX01021909.1:146585-204703 GCA_013400915.1 Pardalotus punctatus | reverse complement strand
GGTGTGCCTTTTTTTTTTTTCCTTTCTTTTTTTTTTTCTTTTTCTTTTTTTAAAGACAATCCTGATGGAATAAAGATCTATAAAGGAAGCAAAGGGTTGTTTGTCTCACCTTCAAGGAGGGGCATGGCAGAATATTGAAGTCTGACTAAGAGCTCTTTGGCAGCTCAGCAACAAGCAATAACTCGTTTTAATAAGGTTCATCTGGTTATAGATTGCAGCTGATTGCCAAATTTTGGTTGGACTAGATAATCTCCAGAGGTCTTTCCAGCAATAAGAATTCTGTGATTCTGTGATTTTGTGACCTTCAGGGGTAAATGACGTGAGATGTCAATAAACTTCATGTATCACTTTCCCTTTTGCCAGATAACGCTACATGAGTAAATAATACCATACCAGAATGGGAAATGCTTCCCAAGCCCTGTGGAGCAGTGGGCTTTTTCTCTGGACAGGATGATCTTCTTCACAAACACAGTTCCAGGAAGGCTCAGCAAAGCACACATTTTATAACTTTATTGTTCATTGGAGCATGAAAGATCTAACAGGATGCAAATGGTCAACCCTGTAGATAAGAATTGATCAGAAATTTCACAACTGGAGAACCTGCTGGTAGGAAATTAATGCACAGTGTCATTGAAACCAAGTGAGTTTTTCTATAAATGAGCAAGAGAAGAAATATGGGGCTTTTGTGAGCACTAAATTGCATTGCATGGCAGTTGTCAGCCTGTCAGTGAATGAGATTAAAGCAATTCCTATTGTATAGATCTGTCCAGAAACATAATCGAGGAGAAAATGCTTAGATGAAAACTATAAAAATTGCAGTTAGACTGTAAAATCTAATCAGCATTGATTGTTTGAAGGTTTAGGCTTTCTGCACTCAATTTTTTTTATTATTTTTTTGGTTTTAAAAGGTCTTACAGCAGGATTTGAAAGGAGTAAAAACAAAATCATCATTGATTTTTCTTTTTAATATAGAGTCTGCAAATATTTGCAGAATTATGGTTCCTTCCCTTTTTATTTGTTTCTAATTATTTCCTTTTAAGAACTTCTCCAGTGCCAGTATCCACACACACTAATCTTTTATAGTCTCCATGATATTAATATTGTCAGATTTCTGATTTAATTACACTTACAGGCCAACATTTTTGTCTTAAAGTAATTATATTTTAGAAAGATTTATCACGACATTGAAATTTGACATTAATAAGAGAACGTACAGACATCACTTTAACTGCATGATTTATACTCACCTGTGAAGTGGATTTTTCTCTGCAAAATAACACTAAGGTTGTAAAAGATTTTCAGAAGTAGGAAAACATTGCACTTCATGGATTTTTAAATCATTGTTCTGGGTTTGCCTACTTTGTTATATTACCTAATTATTTATTCATGTATTATATATGCAAGTTGCAAATTCAGTATACAAAAATCAGGAATTATCCCAAATTAACAGTTAAACAAATAGACAGCTCCCCAACAAAAGCCACAATACAGACTTTTCATTGACTCCAAAGGTTTTAGAGGTCAGTCTTTGGCAACCAAGTCAACCAAGTCTTGGGACATGGGAATAAGGTATTCTCTTTACCATGGCCGGCCACATGTTTAAATAAAAATATATATAGAAGTACTATATTGTGTTAGGAATAATAGCTCTACAGAGCTTTAGACAAATATTTTCCTAGTCTTCTTCACCGAAGAAGGTGTTTGTCAAAATGTCAATGCAGTAAGTGAGGATTCGGAGGAGTTCCTCTCTACAAGGAGAGGACCAATTTTAAGTTTCAATCTGTTGTTCTTTTTACCCATTTAACAGCTGACATTTGATAGGGTTTTTTTCTGAATTCCTTCAATCGCTCCAACTACATATATATAAGAAAATGCTTGCCCTATAGTTGTTTTTTTTAAGAATAAATGATGAGGCAATCTGCTGGAAGTAGGTAAATAATCTTATGCTAATATTATTGCTTTTCTCCATTCATTTCCAATTTACTATGTTCCTGCTGTTCCAAAACTGAGCCACATATGGATACAGTGAAAAATCTGAGGGAGTTTAAATTTTTATCCACACATTTTTATCAATATGGATTACTTATTAAAATTTCATTTCAAAAATTTGGGAGACATTTGCTCATGACTACTTAGGCCCTAAACTAACATGAAAAAGTTAAAATTGAAAAGTTAAATATCTTTCAAATTATTAGAAATTGAGAGACACTTAAAAGTAGCAGACACAATACTGAAATGAGAAATTTTCAGAAACACTCTTTCTGATGTTTTCTAGCCTGAGTTTACAAGCGTTCACAAGATGGTCTTACAACTGAGAAGAAATATTCAAAACCTGTTGTAGTCATTATAAAGCAGAAAAGCAGTGAACACTCAAAACAGGTAAAACATCTTCTTCTACTTGAGAACAGGTTCTTCAACTGGAATAATAATCAGACACTAATTAAACATTTATAATACTTAAATTTTTTTTGCCTGAGCACAAGCACCAGGAGGTCAAAATTAATCTCCAGCACAACTTGATATATTTTACAACATTTTTATTAACCTGATTAACAAAAGACTTTTCCACCAGAGATGAAAACAACCTCTGCCAAACAGTAATTATAGATGCCAAATACAGTAAAATTGTCTATCCCTTCCCATTGTACCTCAGTATCCTCTTCCTTGGCAATTTATCAGGATAAATACCCTTCAAGGGAAAACCGGATATTGAGAGGAAAGCAAAAACTTGTTTGGATTACTTTGGGGTCTTTTTGTATTTGTAAATAAACCTAAATAAAAAAAAATCTGCAAGATTTTATTGTGAGCTATTCTTCTGTACCAAAATACAAAATACAGATAAGACAAGCCTTCTCTACCCAGCTGCAGTTACTGCAAGTTTCTCAGCTGAGTTCTGCCCATACATTACTATCCCTATGTCGCTGGGGCAGTGTCAGACAACATTCTTTGCCCTGAATTCCATCACCAGAGAACTATTTTAAGAGCTGTCTATCTGCTGAAATGCTCCAGAGAGCAATGTAGTTCAGTTTCTGGTTTAGGCAGAAATTTTCATCCATTTCTCTCAATGTTTGTAGGCACATGCTTTGAACAGCCTGTACACCAAACCAGTTGCCACTACAAATAGACCAAAGGTATCTTTACATATTATGTACTTATTTCTAGTTTGACTGGGAGACATTGAGCCCACATAAGGAAAAGAACTTATGCTTCTCTGACTCCTTTCATTCCTAAGGTAGCCCTCAGATTTCCATGCCTGGCAAATTACCATTTCGATATTTGTCAGGTGGACGGGACTATGTAAAGTTTTATGATGCACATATAAGTAACATTTTGTATTTAAGAAACTATAATATTTGGGAATTTATTCAGATTCCATTTGGGTTTAGATCTAGATACAGATAAATAATTAATTATATTAATTTAAATAGTCTATTGATTTAAGTTTTCCTTTACATAAAGCACAAAACAGAGTGCTACTTACTAATTTTTATTTGGCAAACTTTCAGCAGAAATACAAAACAGTCTATGTGAGGAAGAGGGCTGTACTACTTCTTTAACATAACTGCATGTACTTAGAAATATTCTTTCATTGGTACTACATTAGATTCAAAGTAGTGCAAAGTTCCTACCAGAGCAGATTAAGCAAGAGCATGCTTAGTTGATGAGATGTGCCAGTTACAGAATAATTTCCTTCTGTCATTATGACTCATGTCCACATGTAGTGTTTTGTTGAGTGAAAACACAAAATGTCCAGTGTATCTGCTAGACTTGTAGAAAAACCAGAGTGTAAGAGACATTCACAGTATGAACACAGCATCTAATACTTATTTACTTATACTGTAATGAGAAAGTTCCCAACCAGATGGTGCGACCAAGCCTCAGGAGCCTTCAGAGACCGTCTGGATATTGATGGGGCTTTTTCTAGCTGGAAATAGAAAAACTAAACAAACAAAAATAAAATAACCCTCCAAATTTAGTAGAATGGACCATATCTTTCAATTCTTTCTTACATGCCACACAAAAATACAGAGCACTTCAAATAGATATAGCATGATTCAATTTTTAAATAAAAGAGTAAAAAAACGTATATTGATTTTTTAAAGACATTTATAAAGTAAAATAAAAACTTTCTTCACACATATGTATGTACTGTATTTCTACTGTCTATAATACACATACTGTATTCTAACCATGGGGAAAGCTGCAGCTTCATTAAAACAAAAGTTGAATCACAATCAGAATTTTCTAGGATGTTTTTAGAACTTGTGGATGTTTTTGTTTGCTATGAATTATTCTGGTTTTACTTTTTCTCAGACACAAAATTAAAATACACAAAGATTGTATATTAAACTGAGTGCTCTGTCACTCAGTTTAAGCATAATCTTTTTCAGCTTTCATAG
This sequence comes from Pardalotus punctatus, assembly GCA_013400915.1. Taxonomy (NCBI): domain Eukaryota; kingdom Metazoa; phylum Chordata; class Aves; order Passeriformes; family Pardalotidae; genus Pardalotus; species Pardalotus punctatus. The sequence goes on along the minus strand of VZTX01021909.1, from coordinate 200,303 downwards.
TTCACATATTTAATATAACAATCTGCCTGTTGCCATTTCCATTCCTATATTTAGGTATAGAGACATTCCTACTCTCCTTCTGAGTCCCATATTTCAAAGTATTTTAAAACTACTCTGACTCCCCTTCTACAATGCATTAAGTCCCACTGGTGCTTGTAAGCAAAAGTAACTTATGTGTACACCTTTCAGCCCTGAGACTGTTCCTTCCTGAGCCATTTAGAGACATAATGTGGTGCTGACATTTAAGTCTCATTTAACCTCTATCTCAGTTACAAGACTCTCACAGTGATGTGACTGCACATCATTTTTGTCTAACTGGAAATAAAACCTTATGGTTTTGTAGCTGATGAAAACATAGGTGATGTCTCAGATAGGACTGTTATCAACCATAGATGTGCAGCTCTTTACCTGATTGTAGCTGCTCTGTCTAGAGCAAAGTGACTTTGTCCTGAGGGGCTAGCAGTGATTTGAGAAAGGCAGACTGTACTTTTAATTAGCCCTATTTATTCCTTACAAAAGCAACTCTAAGGTTTGGTTTGTTTTGTTACTGTTCAGAAGGGGGTAGAGCTAGTCCCTGGAGTCCAGCTAACCTGTGGCATTTTGACCTAAAGGCTTTAGTGCTTTGTTAATAGCTGTTAGCCTCTCCAAAGAGAACACAGAGTTACAGAAGGCCTATTAGAGAAATGTGAAAGAGAAGACACAAGGTGTAGAAACACATGGGGAAAGGAAAATCTCAGCAAGGATAGATATAGCTAAAGTTATCAGATGATTTATAAAGAGAAGAGAGACTTATGAATCCCAGATTTTATGTAGAACAAAGATAGAAATGGCAAAACAAAGCCTGAGTTATTTAATTTAGAGCTTCTCTACCTTCAGACAAAAAAAACCCAAACCAAACCAAAACATGCACAACACCACTCCTTTTTTTGTTTTTTTGTTGTTGTTTTTTTTTTCCCCTGCACAAATACTCTGTCTAGAACAATGACCTGTTTTGTCATAGTAAAAGGCTGACAGGTGATTGCTTCCATGTCCAAGTCTTTCATCTCTGAAGAAAGCACATTTCAATATCCATGGTTGGCTATTAGCTGATTCATGGCTTCTGTACAGTCTTGCACTGTTACAATTGAATCATTTTATTCAACAGAGCAGGATTATACCCTGACTTTATTAAAGGCTTCTTGCTTTTCATATTGGAAGGAAAACAAAGTTGATTCCTTTTCTTTTCTTTTCTTTTCTTTTCTTTTCTTTTCTTTTCTTTTCTTTTCTTTTCTTTTCTTTTCTTTTCTTTTCTTTTCTTTTCTTTTCTTTTCTTTTCTTTTCTTTTCCTCTTCTCTTCTCTTCTCTTCTCTTCTCTTCTCTTCTCTTCTCTTCTCTTCTCTTCTCTTCTCTTCTCTTCTCTTCTCTTCTCTTCTCTTCTCTTCTCTGCCCTGCCCTGCCCTGCCATCCCATCTGGCAAAATGATGTGATCCAGCCTCCAAAGCTTTCCCTCTTTTGACTTCATTGTTGCCAGCTTTTCCCTCTGGAGCTAAATATTCTCCCTCAAAAGAAGGAAAATGCATGGAACACTGTATTTTCTGAAATATCAATGCATCAATTCTTTTTTGTTCAAATATAGCTGGTTTCAAAAAGCAAATTTCAGCATCAGAAGATTCCTAAAAAGACGCAAACAGTTTAGGAAGAGAAAGTAAAAATAGTTTAGTGGTATAGTGTCTGTCTTCATCTTCTTACAGTGGTTTCAAATCCTTTGCAAAAAATCAATCTGAATATGGATTTAGTGACTTTAATTATCATAGGTCAGCACATGTACCTTTTGTAGATTTTTTATAATAGGGTTTGTTGGTGGTTTTTTTGTTGTTTTTTTTGTTTTTTTGTTTTTTTTTTAAATCCAGACATTGGGTTTTGGAATGTAATGTCTAAAATTAGTAGTGGAATTTCACATGGAAAGTTCATGCTTCTACACTCTTGTGACTCTTTCCATCTCTAGATTGCAGTAGACCACTTTTATCTCTAAAGGGGAAATACTTTATTGCCTGCACGTTTTTCACATAAATCTTGCATTTCTGCACTACTAAGGTGATTTTCAAGAAAATGGCAATTGCAAATATGTGCAATATAGATTATCCATTAGGTATGTAGAACATAACATTCTGTATTTATGTATAAGACATTTTCAAACTCAGTTATCTGAGGTTATGCACATGTTTTGTCATTTCATCACAAGATCTAAGATTCTGTAATGGATTGACCTTGACTGGATGCCAGGTACCCACCAAGCTGCTCTATCAACTTCCTCCTTATCAAGACAGGAGGGGAAATATGATAAATGCTTATGGATGAGAAAAGGACAGGGAACTCACTCACCAATTTCTATCATGGGTAAAACAGACTTGGCTTGGGGATATGAATTTAATTTATTGCCAATCAAAAATCTGAGTAGGTTAATAAAAAATAAAAACAGATCTTGCACAGTTTCCCCCCACCCCTCCCTTCTTCTCAGGCACAACTTCACCCTAACATGGGACCTTTCCACAGGGTACAGTCCTTCAGGCACAGACAGGATCTCCATGGGCTCACAGGTCCTACCAACAAACATGCTCCAGCGTGGGTCTGTCTCTCCATGGTGCCACAGGTCCTACCATGAGCCTGCGTCTGGCACAGGCTTCCCATGGGGTCACAACTTCCTTTGGCACCTGCCAAAACAATGTAAGAGTTTAAGGAAGCACCTCGATTTGTAGATTAAGGGCAATACAATACTGCTATTTGGATAAACCATATTGCTAAACAGTAAATAAGACACTTACTGTACTGCAGCATGATGCTTTTTACCTAATTATTTCTATCAAAAGTCGTAAAAAGATGGTTAAAATTTTCCCAAAAGAGCATTATATTGAAAGCCTCCCTTCATAGTTCCCCTCATTAGGGAATTAGCTAAGACCATTATCTAGTTGTTGAAAATAAGCAAGTGAAATTATGATGTGGAGACAAATTTCCAGAGCAAATGAACAGAGACTGTATAGAATTTTCAACAGTGATGCTGTCTTGAAAGGAGAAATCTGCTTGAGATAGGCAATGTCATTTACCCAGGTACTTCACCTGAATGGTCATAGTTTTGAGGAACTGGCTAGGAAGAAGATGAGAATTGTCCTTGATTTTTTCAAAGTCAAAATTCACTATCAGAAAATCTTGGCAGAATAAAGCCCATGTATATTTGTGTACTTCTCTTCTTTGCTTAACTTTTATGATCTGAACAAAATAGATCATTCAGAAGTAAACATCCTGTGGGGTTTTTTTTGAAGATGAAACTGAAGCTCTTCAGCCAGCTCTTCAGTGCAACTGGAAGCACTGCTTTTGGGGATCTGAAAGCAAAGGCCATTATATCTCCAGGCCATAAAGGCCACTGAAGTCTGATAATCTGATTTATTAGGTCTCAGGCTACAAAGTCTATTAATGCTTTAATTTCAGTGTTGATGGAGACAGTGGTTAAAACTTTACTTTAACAGAATTTCCTTGAAGTCTCATCATATTTGACACTTTGCTGTACTTGATTCACAGAGAAATTGTACAAATGAAATACTAAAAGTAAAATCAGCCAGATGCAAGTGTAACTGCTTTGTTCTACTGGAATATGGCTTTTTTAGTAAACCTGAACGAGGTTATTGCAGTATTCCATACATTCTACATTGTCTCAGATTTTGCCAAAAATCATTTGGACACTAACTAATAACTAATATATTTTTCATTAATTCAATATATACTTGAAAAAAAATCTTGCCCAGAGTAAAGCACCCTGTCTAAGGCTGACACTTTATCTGGAGAGTATTCCTCCCTGAAAACTGAAAAGGAGGGATGATTTATTTAAAAATAAAGGGATTTTATTCATAAAGTTCTTGCATCTACAAATCTATGCAGCATTGTTTATTGAGCTAAAATCACCTTTTTCTTTAATTTTTTTTTTTGTTTAAGTCAGAAGTTAAAAATGTTTTGACTTTTCATGGTAAGTCTGAGTTGGATGAACATCTTGTGGGGGTTTGAACTACTGAAAAGAAGATTCTTTAAAGATGAAAAACACCAACTTAACCTTTAAATTTACATCCTTGGTGTTGATTTCAGGCTGAGAAAAATGAAAATGAGAATATTTATTTTTCTAGGGTGGAATACCTTGCCAATGCCAGTCATAATATGCATGTTAATTTATTGCCTCTGAGTAATTCATTTGTTCTTTGTATATGTGACCTTCGTACCAAATTTCTTTGTAATTGGTGAAATAAATGACAGAAATAGCTGTGATCTTTATAGTTTCTATTCATACTGTGTCAACAGATCAAAACTCCTATTGGGCTTTTAATGAGGGGAGAGCCTAGAAAAGACAGAGATTTTATAACTTATTTTCTTGTTTCGTATTAGTGTTTCTCATGTGTTAAAAAAATGAGACAAATTGTTTCATGGTCATGCGTCTCAGTTGAAAAGTATCCCACATAGTATTGCTGCTCAGGCCCTTTGTCTGTGGAGCTTATATCTCCTTGTTTGTCCTCTCATTATCCCCCTGCAATTTCACATTTATTTTTCCATGCTTTTATTATCTCAAGACGACATCATTAGAGTAGAAAAACTCATAATATTATTCTTCTACTTGTTATCTATTTCTAAAGACACTGGTGTATATTATGTTCTTCTTTAAGCATCAGATTTAAAATACAGCTATGTGCCTAGAAATAGTCTTCTAATATGTTGTTTAGATGTGCATCTAAGTAGGTTAAACACCTAAAATCTGCTCACCTCCTTTATATCAGATCCTTGGCATGTTTCAGAAATCATTTAATGTTGTCTAATACAATAAAATGTCATCTGCTTTCAAAATGCACAGTGACTAAACTAGAGAGTTGGTGGAAAACAGCTGTATTATTGATGCACATGTGAATCATTAATATAGATAATTTTTTTTTGGTCAAAATTAACAGTGGTAGTTAAGGTCAGTCACAACATTCTTCTTCAAAGCAAAATAAACTAGTTTAGATTTAGATGTTTTGGGCCACTTCTAAGAGTTTTGTAAAACTGTACATTAATATTTTTAAAAATTCCTAAAGAAAATTGTCTTCTGATAAACAGAATCACAGAATTGTTAGGATTGGAAGGGTCCTCTGAAGATCAGCTCCCTTCCTGCCAACTTAGTGTCACATAGAGCATTTGTACGGGGATGCATCCAGGTGAGTTTTGAATGTCTCCAGAGAGTGAGACTCCATAACCTTCCTGGGCAACGTCTTCCACTGCTCTGCCACCCTGAACCATAAAGAAGTTCTTCCTCATTTTGATGTGGGAGTTCTTGCACTTTAGTTTTTTCTTGTGTTTGGCCATTGTTTCTTATCCTGTTGCTGGGCACCACCTAAAAGAGTCTGGCACCATCTCTTGGCGCCCACCTTTGAAATATTTACATGCATTAATGAGATCCCCTCTTCAGTCTTCTCCAGATTAAACAGGCCCAGCTCCCACAGTCTCTCCTCATAAGAGAAATGCTCCAGACCCCTCCTCATCTTTGTGGCCTTCTCTGGACTATCTCCAGTAGCTCCTCATCTTGTACTGAGGAGCCCAGAACAGGACACAGCACTCCAGATGTGGACTGGATAGGGCCGAGTAGAAAGGGAGGATCACCTCCCTCAACCTGCTGGCCACACTCTTCCTGATGAACTCCAGGAGACCATTGGCTCTCCTGGCTGCAAGGCTCATGATCAACTTGTCACCCACCAGGACTCCCAGGTCCTTCTCTGCAGAGCTGCTCTCCAGTGGGTCAGCCCTCAGCCTGTGCTGGTGCTTGGGGTTATTCCTCCCCAGGTGCAGGACCCTGCACTTGCCCTTATTAAACCTCATTCAGTTTTTCTCCATTCAACTCTCCAGCCTATCAAGGTCCCACTGAATGACAGCAGAGCCTTTGGCTGTATCACAGATTACATTGTCTAACTATCCATTTTATCTGAGAGGAAAGGAAAATCAAATGTGGGTGCTTGAAAAAGACCACCTACCAAAAAGGAGTTACGCTTGTCCAGAAATGATGAAATTTGAAAAGAGCAGGTTGTGAGAGACAGAAATATTAATGGTTAATGACTCAAGCTATTGGCTATTTGCAAAAGCAACAGGTGCATTTATGACAGTAAAGAGATTTTTTTTTTCAGTTCTTAATTAAAAATATTTTTCAATGCATACAGTAGAACTACATATCTACTAAAAATTATATATTCAAATGATGTCTTTTTTTTAAACTTAGTTTCTAGAGTAATTCTAGGATCAGCATGATTCGATTAAATAAAGAGCAATATTTTGCATATCAATTTGCCATCTTGTCTTATATAAGCCACAAAATATGTACTGAAAATTCTGAAATACTAATAATCAAAGCTTCTGAAAAACAAAGCCCATTTTAAAGTGTGATCCAAGTTGGAAATTAAGTGACTCATTTGTATGATTGCCTGTTTTGAGGGTGAGGAAAAGAGTTCTGTAGAGTACATAGAATAATCTTGCAATAAAAACCCTTGAGTGGCCACTGTCTCATTTTTTATCTGGGAAAAACATTTTGCATGTCTCAGTAATATGTGGAATGCTCTTTAGGTTTTATTATTCCCTACAAAGATGATTTCACATTCTTCCATAGCAGTTTGTTCCAGTACTTAAATGTCCAAACAGTCACAGAAGCTCTCTCTCTTTTTAATCACTGTGTATGTTCCTTACTATAGTTTGAGTTTATAACTCCTTTTTAAGATTTTGGAGGCTCATAAGGTTTCTTTAGATTTTTCAGTTTAGAGCATCCTTTTCTATTTGAATGAGACAACTATTTTTTCTCAGTGTGGGTCATTCTCTTATTTCACATCTTTTACCACTGAATTTCTCTGATTTCTTCATGTTCACACATTAATCTGGTCCATACCAACACCATGGTACAAGCTATACTGTTGAAGCCATGCAATTTTGCTCATAATTTCACATATATATGTATGTGTATGTAAAATTGTATAAAACAAATTATTTTATTACTCTTTCTGATTTAATGTTTAATAACTATTTTTTATATTGTGTTTCAATATAATACTGTTTTTGAGTATGCTTTCTTAATGTGAGAGTGACCAAGCACTGGAACAGGCTGCCCTGGGAGGTTGTGGAGTCTCCCACCTTGAACACATTCAAAAGCAATCTGGAAATGGACCTGGGCAACTGGTTGTAGATGGTCCTTCTTGAGCAGAGGTATTGGATCAGATGATTTCCAGAGTTCCCTTCTAATATCAACCATTAAATTATTCTGTGATAAACCTTTATTCAGGAGTAACTGCTCTATTTAGAATCTATTTATAGAGATAACTTCTGCCTTTTTGTAGTGACTACACATGGCATGTTAAGAATAATGATAGTCTCATTACAGACTTGATATTTCAGGGGTTTTGTCCAAACCATTTTTTCTTTTTTGTCATTTTAAGGAACTGGACTTGTCACAGATATTCAGTTTGATTTGCTTCATTGCTTTATTCTTCTACCTCAAATGTCTGTTAACAGTCTGTACAATAATTTTAACTTACTGCTCATTAAGTTTATGTCTTAGTGAATAAATTATTCCTGAATGAATATTAAACTATCCTTTGGATACCTGAATAACCAAGCATGTAAAATTAAGCTTAGTGCTTGCAGAGGGTGACTTGATTTAAGGCTTATCTGTGTATTTTTACTTTATAAATTAATTCCATTTTTGTTTGAAAACTTGTGTAAATATATATAAAATACTAAACAACAGCAACACCTTTTATGAATTGCTTGAAATAACCCACCTATTAAAATAATAACTTCGAATTTTTTTTGTGCATTACTTTGACACATATCTTTAGATAATACAGATTTAAAAAGAAAAGTATATTTTCAGAATGCTGACAATCAAGAACTCAATAGTAAGAGAAAATTTACCATAATTCCATGTATTTGTTTGCACATATTTTCACAATAGTGATACATTATAGTGATCAATTCCATAGTAATTTCATTCTATCATTCACAGAGAAATTATTTTTCAGGATTTATGTTTATTCCCTTCATGTCTTTTTCACATACTACGTTGCTTTATATAAATCACCACAAAATACAGCATAACTGAATATGGGGTTTTGTGATGTTTGTTTTGGTTTCTTTTATAATGACTCTTTATCAGGTGATTTAACATCAATGCTCTTATTCCTTTCCAAAACTCATCTTCAGAACACCCATATAAGGTGAAGAATTAATATTCCCATTTCTTTAAGAGGAATTAAAGCAAGTTTAAACTCAAATTGATAAAAGTGTCTAATGATTTTGAATACAATAGGAACATTATTCAGTACTTTGTTTCCAGAGCACAGCTTTCAATGACCAACATCAAAGAGTACAATGCATTTCTGCAAGTTATTCCACAGGAATCTCAAATTAAATAGCTGCCATCTGTCAAAAGTTTTTACATGAGTTGTTTTATATCACAGAGGAATCCCATAGCACATACTTTGTTTCTCCAGAATTACATGCTTGTGTAATGCAATCCTTTCACACAGAGGCTCCAGTTTCCACAAGAAATGAATGAAAATGTCTCTTTCAGTGCAAAATAATTCTTTTTCTCAACCCAAATGACCTGGGAAGATTGACCCTCCTAAGAGAAAAAGATATATTCTCCTGAGTGATATGCAGAGTCTGAAAGGTATTCTGTATAATTTGTACGCAGCAAAAGGGAGCAAAGGGGGGGGGAAAACACAGGAAAATTTCCTGCAATCTACTGGTCTTAAAAATATTTTTGGCTGAAAATAACAGAAAAAACATTACATATGGGCACTGAATTTCTACTAATTCCAAGGATTATTCTTCCTCTGCTTTTTACACTTCACCAAATGCCCATACTATCAGCAAATGCAAAAGTTATATGCAGAAAAATGTCAGACATTTCCATTTTTGTATGAGTTTTCACTCATCTGTAGCTCTCTTCGATGCTCACAGAATAGTGACAATTAAGACATACTCTTTAAAGGCTTACTCCCTGCTTCTCAGATTTACTCAGCCTTCATGGATTTTCTTTTCCTCATACTCTTGTACTATCACCGGCATGCAATGAAATAACATGACATCATTCAAAACAGGATTTCTGTATGATCATTGCAATTGATTTGCCTCTCCTGACTGGAGCAACTTGACATTTTTTATCAGTGGCTTATCAGTTCCAGGCTGACCAGGTTAATAGCAGAGGGCTCTCACACTTGGAGAGCTTTTCTTTGTCACAGCTCTCAAATCTGAAGAGCAAGTTGCTTACTGCAGCCCTCCTAGTGCAGCAGTTTTTTCTCTCTGATCAGAAGGCAGCTGGTATCTATCTTCCTATTTAGTTTTGTTGCTGATGAATTACAGATATCTTAATTCTTGGGGTCTCAGACCAATATTTAAAATCTGACATAGTGTGAAACTGTCCAGTCAATATCATTCTCATGTGCTTAATAATTTCTTAGCTCTGTGTCTTTTCTTACAACAGTTTTAAATTAAATTTGTGCTATAATTTGACATTATAAATTCAATTAATTTGGAAAATATGCAGAACACATCAAATGCTTGTAAATCGGTGTTAAAATGCTGTTCCTGCCTTATAAAACACCAAATGATTTTCCCCCATCCAAGAAAAGCTATTACTGCAACTCTCATGGTTTTGAAATTATTCTCATGGCTGTCATTCTCTGACCTATAACCGTTACACAAAATTTTATTATATTCATGCTATCGACTTATTCAATGGGCTCACGCTACTTGCAGCTTGGTTTAATCTCTGAAGTTATTTATTGGTGGTTAATGCTCTATTGTTCCATCCATGTGAAAGCCGTTTTACAGAGAATATGGCAACTGTTCACTGTCGTTAACGGAGCAAGCAGGAATACAGAGAGAGCAGGCAAAATGGTGTAATTTCTGAGCTGCAAGTGGGTAGCTGTAAGAGTGTCTACATGAAACCTTGCCTGTTCTGATATCCACCGATATGTTTCTTGTGTGTTTGAATATCAGAACAGAAGCCAGAAACTTTGGTAAGGTCAAGGGAGGGAAAACAAAATGGTCGGGAATTAACTGTCATAGTACATTAATAATGTTTAGTTTTGATACACTGATCAAGTGTAAAGCCAATGAATGGAATAAACTCTTCAAGGACATTGACAAAATAGAACTGATAGAAAAGTCTTTGTTTCTTACATTTTTCATGTCCTTTCAGCCTTTTTTTGCTTAAGCATTTCTTGTTTTATTTTGTTACTGTATAAACTGTTAAAAAATACTTTAAAAAAAAATGTAATGAGGAAGAATGCTGTTGTTCATTAGAAGAAAAGTTAGGGAGTGTTAAACTTAAACTGTGAGATGTATTTTAAAAAATTGTTAAAAGTTTTACCAAAAAATTACAACATAGTCGGAAACAAAGTTTTCATAAGAAAAACATTAAGCTGTTGTTGAAATCCAATTTTTTAGTGGATAAAAACCATGCAAGCAAACAAACTTCTGTTGGAAAAAACCCAATGGACTAAATCAAACTTTCAGACTTTATTTTGTCCATTTTTTATGCACTAAATTCAGGGTAAATTGAAAGAAAAACAAAATTGTTTATTTATTAATTTAAAGAAAGCAAAGAAATCCATCATTTCATTTATTTGCATAATCCCATTTTTTTCGTATTACATTTGAGTTTAAAAAATTCCTTGAGAAGTTTCAGTGATTATTTTAAGAGTGAAGCTCCTCCTAGGGGGTGAATCTGTCTGTTGCTCTCTAATGAAGCAGGTGTCTAGTAAATGCTTGTAGTACCAAAAAACCACAAGTATCTCTCAGGTTTATAAGTAAAATGATTAAATAATTTTATTTTGGTGTCCTGAGCGTGCCAATAGCACCTATGAGAAAGCCATTTGTCATTTTTTTGTGGGCACCAAATAATTTTTAGTGCTATTACAATTTCCCTTTAAAAACAACCATTCTAAGGTATTTTGTTTCTTGCTGAAGGACAAGAATCATGTCTGAACGATACTTGCTATGAGATTTTCCCAAGGACTACAATGAGATTAATGGGATTCTTGTTTCCTGGATCATCCTGTTGTCCCTTTTTGAGAAAGGGTGTGGGATTTGCCTTTCTTCATTTGTCAGTGGCATCTCCAGTCATCAAAACTTTTTGAAGATGATAGAGTGAGACTTTGTAAATACATTGGCCATACCTCTTGAGTCAGCCATGGAGGTCTTGTAGAGGTTTAAAGCTCTCCAGTAACCCCTGGTTCAATTCTCATCCATATCTGTTCTTCTTCCTTGAATTCTGCTGCTAGTCACAGGTACCTCTAAGATCTTACCTGCAAAATCTCAGGCATGGAAGGCACTGTGTATCTCAATCTAGTCTATGCCCACAGCCACTTAATCACCATCCTCACTGAGCAATGGGCTTCCATTGTCATTTCTCAGATGTTTGAAATAATGCAGTAGTAGAAAGTCTTCTTGTTGCCCACGGTGTCTCTTGCTAGCCTCAATTACAGCTGAATTTTGAGTGTCCTAATGCCATCACTGCATGACCTGGGCAATGCTTTAAATTCCACTTTTATACACTGTTCCTGCTCCTACCACCTATAGAAAGCTTCTTGTGCTGTAACTGAATCATGATATTCCTGTCTAGGCGAAGTTATGCAGGAGGAGTGACCTACACTGACTGCCTTACTGCCTGACATTTCCTAGATGTGAAATACAATGAGGTCATCCTGTCTTAAAATCTTGTTCCCTGTGTCTTGCCTTTATTTCTACACTTTCAAGGACAATTAATTATATCACGAATTAAATCGAAATTTCATGTCTTGGTTAAATGAAACTAAGAGAGTTATCATTGTCTGTTACATTTTATAGCCCTTTTCTGTAGGAAATTACCTTAAATGAAATAGCAATTAAATGTATGGTAAAATGTTAGGATAAAGAAGATTTCATAAGGGCAGACAGGATACTTACCAACAAATACTGCAGTCCCTAAATTAAATAGAAATACAAGCTCACTTAAATACTTCTGGAGACCTAAATCTGAATAGTTCTTGTCTTTCTAAAATAAGACAAAGAGCATCATCTATAGAAATTGCATTGTTTTTGTTGACAGGCTGACAGACAGACATAGAGATTAAATTTTTCAAAGCAAATACTGTAATCTTATAAATTTAATGTACGTGCTATTAAGGATACATTTCCTACTGCTGATACTCTGCAGGACACTACATCATGTGCTGAAAGTCCATTTCATTGCAGTATTTTGAACTGTATGAAAGTATTAATTTACAGTATGCAAATTAATGAATTTTTTTGAAAGATTAGTACAGTATGTTTTAAAATTTAAACACTCCACGCAGTTTTGTAGTACCAATGCATAGATAAAATGTGCAAAGAAAATAGAAACATCAGCATGCCAAAGTTAAGTTTACTTACTATAGAGTTTGAGTGGAGCAGCTTTAAGTGTTTGACAATATTTGCCAGCAAGCTGGCAGTCCTGGAATGCTGCTACCATGTTGTATTAAAATCCCAAATATGAGTACCACCAAACAGTATCATATTTTTTGTATTCCAGGGTTGCTGTAGTATCCTAAACTCCAAATTTTAATTTTTTCTGTGCGTTGGGATGATTCTTGCCCATGTGATAGAGATAAAAGAGAAAAAAAAAAGGAAAGAGAAAGCAGTGTATTTTTTATGAGAAGAATAAAAGAACATTTATTTTATGGCAACCTACTTTTATCTTTATATACTCAGGTAATGTTTTCTAAATCAGATCTTTCAATAGGTGGTTCTAAGATACATACATTTCCACATGACAACTTATGAGATCAGAGGATATCTTGATTTAGAAGGAACCCACAGGGATCATCAAGTCCCACTCCTGGCCCTGAACAGGATATTTCAAGAATAACACCATGTCCCTGAGATCATTGTCCTAATACTTCTTGAACTCTGCCAGTTTTGGTGCTGTGACCACTTCCATGGGGAGCCTGTTCAGTGCCCAGTCACCCTCTGGGTGAACAAACTTGTCCTGATATCCAACCTGAACCTCCACTGACACTTCAGGTCATTCCTTTGAATCCTGTCACTGGGCACCACACACATCAGTGTCTGTCCCTCCACTTCCCCTCATGAGGAAGTTGCAGACTGCAATGTGGCCTCCCTCAGTCTCCTCCAGGTTGAAGAGAACAAGTGACCTCAGCCCTCCCCATATGGGTTCCCCTCAAGGCCCTTCATCATCTTCACAGCTCTACTTTGGATGCTCTCCAATAACTTTATATCCTTCTACCTGGCACCTGAAACTCAAAGTGATGCTGCACCCACACAAAGCAGAATGGGTCAACTTGAATTATATCAACCAACCACATGTCTCTTAATATAATCACATGAAAAAATTCTTACCATGACAAACCTTATGCTTTCTTATAATTAAAGAAGCACCCGGCCCCCAAAAAGCAGGGCTGTGTCAAGCTGCATAGTATACAGATTGTAATACCACAGTCACCTAAGGATCACCACAGAATTCAGCTGAGATTAAGATCTGGCTCCTGCCTATGAAGAGAAAGCACACTCCTCCTACATTAAATAAATTATTTTCTCAACTAAGTGTCTTATTTTGAGAAAAAGGACTGCTACATTTACCCCAAGGAAAACTTCATACAGGTTAAAAGAAAAGACAAAACACTATTTCCCCAACAGACATCTCACTTGTATTTTGAAGGGTAAACTAGAATGTCAAAAAAGGAGGAAACAAACTAGAGATGAATTTTGGTCAGGATTCTTTTAGCTGTTGTTGTTTTTCAATGACAGAATTTACAGTGTTACAGACTCAGAGGAATAATATCAAAAGTAAACTTGCAGACAACTGCCCCTGCAGTTGGGAATCTTATTTCTGTTTAAAAGAGGTAACTCAAGTTCATTTCTAAACTGCACCCAAATATTTGCTATAGAACTATACATTAGCTACTGAAACGGGACAGAATTACTCTAGGTATTAAATTGAGTTTAAATGCCCTTGTAGTCCCTGATCTTCTGTTGTTTTTTTAATTTTCACTCAAGAATTTCTGAAATACTTTTCTGTATAAATTAACCTTAATGCTGAGAGAAAATATGATAACATCATTATTCAACAGGGCAAAGGCCTAAAAAAAGCAGAACTCGGACCAGGATACTACTGCTTATGTTAGGCAGTAAAACTGAAGGAGTTAAGATCAGGAGAGGGAATTAGAGCAGTATTTGTTCTATACTTCTAAATTTTATGATTGTATATGTGTATATATATTTTAAAAGATACCACTTTACCATGTAGTGTAGTACTGACAGTGGTTCCCAAAACTGTTGTATTCTTCATATACAGGACTAGCTTTCACACAGAACCACTCAAAATTTAGGCATAAATTTGAATGCTTGTTCACTGGTTTGATTCTGCCCAGATGTAGTTGATAGTTGCAAATGGGGAAGTATACATGCATGGGTTTAGTTATGAACTTTTCGTAAAATCATTTTGTGGGCTTCCTATAACACTTCTGGAACAGCTCTTGGGAAACAATGGATGAAGCAAATTCTGAATATGTTTGAGGGTTTTTTCCTTCATATTTTTAATAGATACCTTATCATGAACTACAGAAATTTGACTGGATCCACAGTTGTAAAGGTAATCTGTATTAAAGTTGTACATGACTTCTCTTCCATTCCCAAAAATAAATAAAAGCCCCTGTACATATGCACACTGTAGTATGTGATTCCGTAAGTTTGGTGGAATATTTCCCAAGCATGGAATGAAGAAAATGAAAATTTTAGAATATACTTTGCTTTTCTGTTTTCCTAGTCTTTTTGTTTTAAAAAAACTCTCTCCACATGAAAGTATTTCTTTAAAATAGAAATAATACCTGACACCCTTTTTCTGTTTCAGAGTTTGTGTAACACTCTTTCAGCACTCCATGGCGTCCAGCACATCCTCTTTGTTCCGCAAAAAAAAACCAAACAACTGAATAATCTGCCTGTTATTTTGGCAGGAAAAAGGCTTTTGACAGGCTTAAAAATGCTCTTTACTCAGGAGAATACTACCTGCATGTCCCTGTCTCAAGTGATTTAGTTAACTTACCGAAAGACCCAACTTCTGAACCATTTGAATTTTATTCATAACTAATGAGACTAGGTCAGCCACTCAAAGCAAATGTTTGTGAACTAGTTCTGAGATAAGGCGGAGCTCAGACTAAGCTGGAAAACTTTCTAGTCAAATATTCATATAAAATTGCATTGCAGTTTTAAATTTCATTTTCTTTCAATCTTCACTTTTGATCACCCTCTATATTTCAAAAATATTATGCTTTTATCAAAACCATTTTTTATGTTGTCATGCACATTTTCAGCACATAAAACCACAGTTACACAAAATGACAGACAATTAGTTTTTAATCACCTTCAGTGGAAATGGAAATATAAAAAAAATGCTCTTGTTTCTGGTGATCATTATACCACTAGCCGAGAAAATGTCAAAACAAAAATAAATGCTTTGTGAAACACAGTTTTCCCATGCTCACAAACTGTTAGACAGGATTTTGAAAGGATGAACCAAATTGATAAAATAGCAAGTGAGAAATGCAGTACTGGATACAGTACTCCGGGTGGGGTCTCACAAGGGCAGAGTAGAGGGGGTGAATCACCTCCCTCGAGCTGCTGGCAACCTTTCTTGTGCTTCAGCCCATCATGCAGTTGATTTTCTTATCTCACTGTCATTTCTAGGGATATTAAAGAGCATCAGTCCCAAGACAGAGCCCTGAGGGACAGCCCTTGTCAACAGCCTCCACCTAGACGTTGAATCCTTATCCACAACTCTCCGGCTTCATCCACCCATCCATCCATCCATCCATCCATCCATCCATCCATCCATCCATCCATCCATCCATCCACCCATCCATCCATCCATCCATCCACCCATCCATCAATCCATTTCGCTAAGCCCTGAATAACCTCCTCTTCAGATTCATGTCTCTTCAATTTTGAAATAAGAATGCCACATAGGACCATGCTGAAGGCCTTACAGAATTTTAGGGAGATAACATGGGTCACTCTTTCCCTGTTGACCATTGTAGTCACTCCATAGTAACAGGACACCACATTGTTCAGGCATGATTTTCCCTTAGTAAAGCTGTGATTGGATCACCTCCTTGTCTTGAATGCAGCTTAACATTTCCTCCATGACCTTCTCAGGCACAGAAGTGAGGCTTGCCAGTCTGTAGCTCACAGGATCTTCCTTTGTCCCCTTTTAAAAATAGGAATGATGTTTCCATTTTTTCAGTTACCAGGGACCTTGCCTGACCACCATGACCTTTCAAATATTATGGACAGTGGAAACAACAGTGGCTTGGAGAAAACATCAGCCATTTGCATTGGGATTCATCTCATTAGGCCCCTAGATGTATGGATATTCAACTTCATGATATGGTCCTTAATTTGCTCTTAACTTACAGTGAGAGAGACATCACTCCCCCAATGCCCACCTAGAGGTTCAGAGACTTGAAAGATGCAAGCATAAATTACATTTGTGCTTTTGTTCTGTAGGAAAGTTTACAGAATATGACCAAGGACACAAATGACTTTGAATTAAATGCAGAAAAACTCTCTAGAAATGAGCTTTGAAGAGATAAAAGTTGGGAAATTAATCATTGTTATTTGCTTATAACAGTTTAATTTAAAGGTCAAATTCTACTTACTTTGCTCCTTTAAGCAATGCAAGTCATGGCTGTATTTTCCTTCTTCTTCAAATGTATGCTGCATTGCATTGGTAAAAGTGGGACTGATTTTCTTTTTATTTCAATACTAAGTTAGCATTAAGAAAAGGAGTCCAAGAAGGTACCTCAAATGTTCTAGAATTGGTTTTATTCATGTGAGAATTGGTGCAAGGACACTCAAATGTACACAGTGGCTTTTGATAACTTTTTCTTTGTTTATCAATGCTTTAATTTTACAGTTTACATGACAGAAGTTCATTGTAGAAATTTATAAACATTTATTTTATTTAAGGTAAAATTTTAGCTTCTCAAAAATTTTTGGTCTCTATTATTTTTCTTACTTTTTTGAAGAAGGCAATTTTTAAAAAAAAATTAATTCTAGTATACCCTTAAAAAAAAAAGTCATAATTGAGACTAAAAATTTGAAAGTAACTACTATTATCTAAATCTATTGATTTTTTTTTTCATTACCCTGAGAAGACAAATCTAATGCAGTGAAAACAGTTTTTTTCTTTTCAATAGATAGAAAGTAGTATCAAGGGTAGTAGTAGATAAAATCCTTATTCTATTGTAGTCCCTTGTAAGTCTCAATAGATTTATCTGAGATCTTAATTTCAAAAATTTTTTTCTTATTACATAACAACAGGTCTGTTTTAATTGTTTAGCTAATTTAATGAACTCAAAGTCTTCATATTTTCTATTACTCTGCACAGTTCATTCATGTCTCATCATATTTGTAGGTAATTGTAATTTAACAATGAATTTGTTCTTTCTGCATTTAAAAACTAGTTTAGAACATGTTTTGGGGGAAGCCAATATCAATATTGAACTGATTTTGAAATATTATGATGTTGTGTGGTTTTATGAAGCGAACAAATAAACAAAGTAAGGCACTTCATTAAAACTTCACAGCAAGTTTTCATTTTGGTGTGGTGGGTTTGTTATTGACTGCAAATGTTTCTATGACAGTGTCATATTTTCATCGAAACAGATTGTCCTTCAAGGAAACAAACAAACAAAAAAACAAACAAAAACACAACAAAACTTTGGCATGAAGGGATTGCTATCTGAAAACTTAGTAATTGCATTCTGTCATCACAAGCAGAAAAGAAAAATGGCAAGTTTATTAGCAAGGAGGAGTATGATAAGGTTGCTTTAGTTTTTAAAATTGGTTGGCAATTTGTGCAAATGGCATTTGCACAAATTTAAGTTTGAAGTCCCATTGTTTTTTCTCAGTTATGTTTTTTCTGTTTTAGTAAATGCCATGCGCAAAAGTAGAAGACATTTTAAAATGTGTCACTGCTTTGAATGTGATACAGGTTTACAAAGAAAAGTTTCTTTTTATGTATAGAATGTAAGTAACTTCTGGTTAGGGAATTTTTGAGAAGATACTAGAAAATAGTTTCAGTGGTATTCATGTATTGAATATAAATGGAAGCCCTGGAATTCTGTAACATCTGAGTACCTGAGATTTGTTCAGATTCTCTTCCCATTCCCAGTTATGCTTTTAAACAGCATTCCTGCATGCACAGAAGTGACTGATAGAGCAGAAACATTTATGGAATAATGAATGCAAAAATTGTCAAGATAAATCAAGGATAAGGTGTTTATTAAATTGAGAACTCAACAACTTTTCTGCAGTTAGAGACTTCCACCGAATGCTGAATATTGCTAGATCTATTCTTATTCATTTTGTGTTTCTGTGCCTTAGATGAAGTATTTCAATATGCATTCAGAGAAGGGGAAGCTGTCAGGCAAATGAGGCAATGTCTTGACTGCCCTTAACATTTCATTTTTTAAAGTTTTGATGTTGTTGCTCATCACAGTTGTTACTGATCACTTCTTACCCAAAATCAAGCATAGATTCCATTGTAGATTTCTGCACCCTCGATACCAACAAGCAGAGAGGTAATTGCTTATAAGAACCAGATATGAAGTATTTCATCCACTTTGCTTTTGAAGTATTTAAATAGAATTTCTACTTCTTTCTACTTTGGTCCTGTACAAGCGTTCATAGAGATATAAATTCTTTCACATTGATTTGTCAGCAGTGTATTTCAGGATTAGATAAATCTTGTTTAAAAATCTACCAATGAAAATCACAGCCTGAATTCTTAAAAAGTTAATCTACACTAGAATATATGTTTTCACAAAGCAACCTATTTCTCAGGGTATCAGTTAAATACACAGTAATTATCAGGTCCATTAGTCTTCATATGCAGAAATTCTTGCCTTAATTAATTTATACTCTCCTTTTGAATTTTGAGAATTATATTTTTTTCACTTTTATGAAATACATGCTGGAAATGAGACATGTATTTACACCAGCATCACTCCAATTACTTTTTTCCAATGATTGTTGTCAATTCTCAAAACAGGCTCATGAGTATGGGTCTTCAAAGTCACTTCATAGACTGAGATATTCAGCCCCTTATGAAAACTTGTAAGAATTAAGGTGCTTAGGTACTCAATTTGTACCAATCTGTACTGATTAAGGTCAACATTTGAAAGGCAGGGTATCTATACTTTGTTTTAGAAACCTAGTAATGCTGAAAGATTCCTAGTGGGATTCTCATAATGCCCCCAGCTCCTGTCAATTTCAGCTCTAGTACCATTTCTTTCTCAATATATGGATTTGAAAGTTGAAAATCCATCAAAGTCATTAGCAGATATCTAAATGTCTCTTCAAGGAAATGGCTGAGGAAAACATGAAGTATTAAAATGGAATTGATTTCTAACAAATGTCAAAAACTATCAGAGAGGTCAACTCCTCTTCTTAGAGTTAAGTTGAAAAGAAAATCATTATATTTGATAAAATGGTAGAAACAGAGCTCAAGTATCTCCTGTGGCAGGAGGGTTACTGCCTTTAGTCTGCATGCAGGACAAGTCATTTACTATATACCACTCTTCAGGTTTTTTTTGGTAGTGAAGTCCGAAAGCACTGTTGAATTATATTGAAAGAAAACCAAATACAGTTATTTGATCTCACTCAGCCAAATAAAAATGTAATTGTTCATAGACCTTTATGCACCAAAAAAAAAGTTCTGATGTGCCTTGTGTTTTTTTGTATTAGCTTTGATTAATAGATATCCAAAAATAAAAATGATCAGCTTTAAGAAAAGTATCTTCCAAATCTTTAATGCAATCATGTGCATGCACACGCACACAAAAAAATCCCCAAAAAAACAGAGAGAAAAAAGGGGATTTTTGCTGTTTCTTCCACTCTGAACTATGGCAAAGTTATTACATATGGCATGCTTTCTCACTGAAATGTTATATAGCAAATATTAAGGCAAGCAGCATTGTGTATGTTGTGCCACCAAGCTCATTTATCTACTCCTAAGCCATCCGAATTCCTTACTGCCAAATTATATTATTGATATTTTCTTGACAAATTGAAGAAATGAGAGATTAGTCTGAATTAGAGCAACGCACATGTTTTCAGCAAAATTTACTGTACTGAGAATTATTCTGGCATGGGTCGAGGAAGCTTCTAGTGGATGTACAATAGTGGGTTTACAATATCTCTCCAATTTCTGCAATCATCTCAGAAATATAAATTAACATAACAGTTAGTTGTTTCTTGAAAACATAGCTGAAACACAGCTGTGATACTGAATGATGGATTGAGTTAGAAATATTTTAACTAAACAGGTTACTGTATGAAATACATTTTGGACTATGAAGTGATTTGCAAGGTACTTGCTGCAGAGACAGAAGGATGGAGGTACAGGTCATTACTCCATCAAGTTATTCAGGTTATTTTTTAGTCCTCAAGAGTTATGAAAGTTTCTCTTAATCATGCTTATTGGAGATAATCCACTTTTTGGAACTACTTTTATTTTATTTGTCTCTGGAATAATACCTTAGTATTGTACCTGGGAAGTGGAAGGTATACGTTTAGTACCTGATGCTGTCTTACTCAGATGACTGCAGAGCAAACAAGCTCTAACTGAGAACTCCCATATGCCCACTGTATGCCCTGAATACCAACTTGTTAGGTGGCTTAACTGATATTCTGGGGCTGAGAGCTCTCTCCCTCTAAGAAGAAGTGGCAGTCCATTATTCCACTCTAATAGAGACTGGAAAAACATGGACATTTAGAATGTTCTTAGGAATGCTAAAAACTATCTGTATTGTAGTGTATATTTCATATATGTTGTCTTTTTCACTACTGTGGTAGGGAAGAAATTGATTCAAGAGATGCAAGAAAAGCAAATTCACACAGGTTTCAGACTAAGTAGGAGGGCTCACATCAGCATTTTTAGGAAATGACAGAGTTCTCACTTGTCAGTGTGTGCAGTAACAGTGAAAAATCCATCTGGCAGAAGGTAACTGTGAAGTTAGCAGAAAATGGATTTCATAGTTTCTATGAAAATTTTAAACTCTTGGGTGCTCCCTTAAGACTTTAAATAATTTTCAACAGGGAATAGTTAAAGGAAGTGAAGTAACATGACATATTTGCCTATATTGTTGTGGCGGTTTGACCCTGGCTGGACACTTGGTGCCCACCAAAGTTACTGTGTCACCCTCTTCCTCAGCTGGACAAGGGAGAAAAAATATAACTAAAGGCTTGTGGGTTGAGATAAGGACAAGCAGAGATCATTCACCAATTACTGTCATGGGCAAAACTCATGGAAATCAGTTTAATTTATTGCCAACCAACTCAGAGCAGGAGGATGAGAACTGAAACCAAATCTTAAAAATACCTTCCCCCTACTGCTCCCTTTTTTCTGGTTAATCTTTACCACTGATTTTCTTTCCCTCCTCTCTCCCAGTGGCTCAGGGGGGATGGGAATGGGGACTGTGGTTAGTTCATCACATGTTGTTTATTCTCCATCTTCCTCCTTAGGGGAAGGATTCCTCACACTCTTCCCTTGTTCCAGCATGATTCCCTCCCACAGGAGACAGCCCTCCATGAATTTCTATAATTTGAAGTTCATGTTCTCCTTCACATGGCCTGCAGTCCTTCACAAAGTGCTCCAAAAGGGGTCCCTTCTACAGGGTGCCGTCCCTCAGGAACAGGCTGCTCCAGCCTGCATCCCCCATGTATGGTCACAAATCCTGCCAGTAAACCTGCTCCAGTGTGGACTCCTCTCTTCTTGAGTCCACAAGCCTGCCAGTAGCGTGCTCCAGCACAGGAGTCCCACAGTGTCACTGCCTCTCTCAGGCCACCACCTACTCCAGCATGGGGTCCTCCACAGGCTGCATGTGAATATCTGCTTTGTCATTGACACCCATGGGCTGCAGGAGGACAGCCAGGCTGCAGGGGAATCTCTGCTCTGGTGCCTGGAGTACCTTCTGCCCTTCCTTCTTCACCAACCTTGGTGTGCAGGGTGGTATCTCACATATTCTTACTTCTCTCTTCTCCAGCTGCAATAGCACAGCAACCTTTTCTTCTTAAATCTGTTATTCTAGAGGTGTTATCACTCTTACTGATGATCTTGGCCTTGGCCAGAAGTGGGTCTGTCTTGGATTTGTGGGAGCTTCTGGCAGTTTCTCACTTAAGCCGCACCTGTAGCCACCCCCACCAGAACTCTGCCATGCAGATCCAACACAGCATTTTACAATTTTTCAGATGTTTCTGATATTATTTTTCAATTTACATAACACTCACATTTTTATTCTATCTGAAAATCTCTCCAGAATTCGCTGGTTCAGCACCCCTACTGAAAACCAGTCTTAAGACATCTTGTCTCTTTGTATATCATCATCTGATTGTTACATCACACCCACTTTCAGATTGTTCCATCTTTCTTCAAAACTGTCAATTGCTGTGCCTTGAAAATTAGTCATGCTATTTTTACACCTGTATCACACGTGTGCCCCCACAGTTTATCCTCTATGATGAAAATACACACACAGTAACTAGTGAAAGTCACCAAAGCCTGTTCTCTGCTCCCGGGATTCATGACATGAAGTTTACTGGTCTCTCATCTACTTTCAAGAGCAGTAGAAAGTCTGTGGAGCTTCTCTGTATTAAAACACTCAGTCCTCCATATGGAGACTCATATAGAAAAAGGGAATATCATAGAAGTTCACTTTCATGACTAATAGTGTGCGCATCTTTGTCTTACCCCTATCCACAGTACGTAATTTGCTGCCTTGAGTCTCATTTGGTGGAGCAGGACAGAGCTGGCCAGTCATCCTGTTACTATCACCAATTCTTTTAAAAGTAATTCACTTCAATTTATTTAACTAATAAACTTTGATCTAATTTAATTAGTTTCCCATTGTTTCAAGGCACTTAAAGCATGTGTCTACCTTTAAGCAAATGATTAGCTGCACTACATTCAAAGGATGACTAATCACACTTTAAAAAGGTATAAATACTTCTTTGAAGCTAACCTTAATTTTTACACTACGGTAACAAGTGTAAGTGAAGGCTTGAGACATTTAATCATCAATCCTTTCTTCATATTATCAAAGGGAACAAGATTGTTCTTATATCCTACGTCTACACTGAGTTCCTGTGACATGCAGCTGCTTAGAGTCTGGCATTCAATTCTTGGTCCCTGACAGGTTAATATCAGTGTAGTTCTATAACCAGACAAACCGTGGCTGACTGCAGCTTATCTTAAAATTCCCTTTAAAATGTTAGCACTACTGTGGAGAAAAAAAATCAGCTAAATTTACCCAAAAGCTAATACAATTCCATGCCTGCCAATTACATATTTGTACAATATGAAACAGCATGCTACATTTCATGTTTCAGAACAAGAAAAAACATAAAGTAATTTAGTCATGCATATACAGACACAAAAAGGAAGCTGCACTGACAACACTGTAAGTATTGGAGGGTAAGGATATTGCTTTCTGGCTATGGTGGCAGACAAATATTGTGATTTTACTTTTGTTACAGTTATCCAGTAATTTCAGTAGCAGAACATTTTCCATGTGAATCAATCGGTGGAAGAAAGGTCAGGTGACCTGGGAAGAATGCAGAGATACTACTTGCCGCTGTAGGGAGAAAATTCGTGTGGCCAAAGCTCAGTTCGAGTTTAAACTGGCCTGAACTGTGGGGGACAATAAAAAGAGTTTTTTCAAATATATTAATGGCAAAAAACAGTGCAAAAATAGCATTTAATCCATTACAGGATGAGGATGGTCACCTCACAAACAGGGACATGGACAAGGCAGAGGTGTTTACAGCTTTCTTTGCCTCCATCTTCAACAGGGATGATGGGCCAAGGAGTTCCCAAGGCCCTGAGCTGGAGGACCATGACTGCAACAACTCCCAGTCAACCCAAAAATGTGTGGAATTTGCCACTCCAACTGAATTACTAAAAATCTACAGGGCCTGATCAGATTAATCTGAGAATCCTCAAAGGGCTGGATGACATCATTGCAAAGCTTCTCTCAATGATTTTTGAGCAGCCTTGGGAATCCTGAGAGGTCCCAGCTGACTGGAAGCTGAACAATGTTATCCTGATTTTCAAAGAAGAGCAAGAAGCAGGACGCTGGAAACTACAGACCTGTCAGTCTCATTTCAGTGCCTGGTAAAATTAAAGAGAAGATTATTTTGTGATGTATGGAAAAACACCTGGAAAACAATACAATTATTGGTCACAGCTAGCACAACTTGGGGAAAGGAGAAGGAAGGAGTTATCCACTGACTTTTTTACACAGCATAAAAGGTGTGGCAATCCGTTTGTTGAAATATCCATGGTCTATTGTGAATGCAATATCCTTAACTATATATCAGATACTGAATATGTTTGGATTCCAGAATATATTAATTCTTCCATAGAAAATAAATTAATAAACTTCAGAAAGTAAATATACAATTTTACACATTTTAAAATGAGTCCCCATGCTCTTATATCCTTTACTTCTAGTCACATTGATTTCAGCAGAAACATAATTGATACCTTGATATTTGGAGACATTGGTCTTCTTACTGTGCACTTCTTTAATACTTGAATAACTAGAATAAGGTTAAAACACCTCTCTCCCACCTCTTTCAAACTAAGTACTGAGACAGGTGCTTTTAGAAGGCATTAGTTAATGGTCCATAAACATTTATTCCTTAAATCTCAATTTTCTTGGGTTTGTAAGTTGGTAATTTTTTTTTTTTTCCTGTGGAGTGAAGCTGGCCCACAAAGTCACCCAGGGAGAAGTTAATAGTCTATTCACTCAACAGAAACTCAGGGAAAGCTGAGTGAAGTAAAAAGTCTACCTGTGTTTATACAGGGCTAAAATACACACACAAGCACAAGCACTAATGCGCACAGTATAAATAGCAGGTATGCTCTGATCTAAAGTGTCAGAATGACAACATCTTTAAATTCTTTTAAATGCTTCATAGGAGCAGAACCTGCCCATTTAGATATTCAGCGGCATGAAAAGTGCTAGCTGTTGGACAGATGAATAAGATTCATGTTGACAGCTGCTTATAGCTCTTTTCACTGCTATTTATAAAGTGGGGAGGTGGGGATACAAATCTGTCTATGTCAGCCTAGGCGTTTTGATTTCACTGTTGCAGGTGATAGTGGTAACCTATTACATGTGGTAGATGCTCTATAAATTAAGCACAGTGTCATCACCGAGTACTACCTGGTCTGTTATCAGTGCAGACTGGTTGAAGCTGTTCTGAGGAATGTGGTTCACAGCCATTAGTGTTTTCTTCTGTGGTTTCTGGTTAAACCCTGACAGTTACACTGGAACTGTCACGTTCCAGTCCATCTCCCACAGTTTCTTACACCAGCTTGGAAAACATGTGTCAAAAATACATCTGAAAAATGTAAATTTCTTGTAGCCTCTTGCTTCCAGGATTTGCAGAATACATCCTGATAGATCTTCATGTTTAGAAAAGTGAAAATCAGTGATGAAAAGGATCTAATGATTTCTTCCTACAGAGACTTTTTTCCTGAAGTAGTATTTACTGAATATTTGCTATCCCGTATTTACCAATATGTCTTTCCTTATCTCTTTTTAAAATTTGCCAGAAAATATGATTTCTACAACCCACTGTAGGTGAATAGTCTATGTTAAGACATTTTCACTGAGACTTGGACTACATTTTTATTATTACTAGTACTATTATTAATATTATATTATTCTTATTATTATTATTTTACTCTTTGAAATTATATCTCATATTATGATAAATACCTCCTCCTCCTTCATATTTGTGCCCTTCTGACATTGCTAACCCTAGTGAATATAAAGAATACAGCACAGAAAGCATAATTTTTCACTATAAAATTGGGTCAGTTGCAATAGGCATATTCTGCACTCATGCAGGAAGAAATATCTTCCTTTTCCTGTGCCCATAGACATATAAAATCTGAATGTACCAACAACAAATACTGTCAATATGCAGGGCTGCCATGAGTTCAGAGACTGTTATGGAAAAACATCTGTATTTCCAAATGGGAAATAGCCAGTAAATTCTGTTCTTTGTCATGCAAATTCTTCAGCTATTTTTTTCATATTTTCTTTTTCTCTCACTCTATTTGGGTGTTTTGCACAATATCCATAGCCACAGGATATCAGTGCTTTCCATTTTGATATATAACCATTTTTCACCAAATGTGTGAATGGACTTACTACTTAGAAAATTTTCTTCACTAAGTCTTTATGTGCACCTGGATTTCATATTGGCTAGTGGTATACTGAACCAGTGAAATAAAATCTCATGCACAAATATAAGACTCATTTTCATAAACAAACAAAAAAATAGTAGTCTGGGAAAAAAGCAATAAATGTGTAATGAAAACAAGGAATCAGGCCAACCAGGCTTTATGAAGTCCTTCAGATTTGCCCTGGATCTAAGTTGAATTCCTATAATGCCTTCATCTCAATCATCTACCTGAAGTTATTTGTTCTGACTTCACACAGAGAAATTTGCTGTTCAGTGCAGTCAACGTTCAGTGTCAGAATTTGGCAGAAACTCGTCTTGCTCAGCAATATTCATTAGCAATGAGAAATTCTAAAACAAATGACGGAAACAATTATGTGTAATTTAATGCAAGTGTGCCCTTTTGGAAGACAGAAATGCTCCCCAAAATTAGAAAAAAATAGGCATATTGATTTGGGTTTTTTAATTTTATACAAGGTTAGAAAACTCATCTTATAGATGCATCGTTTGGAAGTAATTGCCCTCTCTAGTCAGCCTGGAACTTGTTAAAAGGCCTCAGTATGAGGAGCTGCCTGAGATGATCGTCACTCTGCTGTTGTGCCAAACTATTACATTTATACTGCTTTTGAGACTCAAATTGCACAGTGCTATCTGGACTCATTAAACCATCTGATAAGCTCCTTGCCCTTGATACCCGCATTTCACAGGGTAATCACAGCTCTGAAACCAAAAGATCAATTTGCACAGAAAATTGATCAGAAATTCGTGTTTGTATGGCCATGAGGAATATTGACTTGTACTATCCCTTTTCTAAGTTCAAAACAGTACACCAATTATAATTTCTAATCTTAATAGTAAAGTTTTAGCTATGTGCAAACAGATTCTAACCTAACACAGCAACACACACAGTCATAGGCAGGTGCCTTTACACAATAAATGACCCTTCATTGCTTGGTTGCCACATTTCCAGCCCCCAGATGTTGCGGGTGGCAGCACTCATGTACCACCCAGCTGGTGGCCAGGGAGGGATGCCCTGGTGACACAGGGCAGCTGTCACCAATGTCACAGATTTCTCTGGCAAAATTCAGGATTTCAGGGAAAGCCAGAAGGTACATCCATGATGGGCCTGCTGTCTTCACACTATAACAGGCCCATGGAAGTAAAAAAATAAAGAACTTGCAAATGCAAGTAAGTAAATACTTAATGTTTAATCTTCGTATTTGCCAGTTGATTCATAACTTCCAACATAAATACTCCGCTGAAGGAGTCTACACAATGCATATTCTTACCTCGTTTTTGTATTGCTTTAGGCCCCCAAGATTAGAAATGCATATCTTAAACATGAAAGTAAGCATGATAATAATTTCAATTATCTGTGTGGAAATTTGATATTTATTAGCTACATATTCATGATTCCTCTCTAGCAATCAGTGAACACCCATTGCCTGAGCATATTTAATCCAATCTTACAAATTGTCTAATTTATAAATCTTTTCCTTTGACTCCAGATTAAGTCCTGCTTGGATCAAATCCTGACAATTAGTTGGTAATTAAGACAGTAGAAATAAGTGATTTAAAGTTTACTCTTGTACATTTTTTGTTGGGACCCATTAGAATGAAAGCTCTCTACTTATTGGAATTTCAGATTAAAGGAAGATATTGTTTAGAATAATAAAGAACTATTTTGTGAGGACTGATTTCATGACAAGAACAAGGGAATTAATTAAATCTGAAAAGCAGGTGAAGATAAGTTAAGAGCTATAAACAATGAGTTAAATAAATCCAGTGACAGGGAGCTTGTTTACAAATAATTTTAATCCTAGGAGGAGAAAAGAATAAATAAGATTTTGTGTCATTTATTCAAAGTATGCCAATAACATACAGTGGCTCTTCCCCTCTCCCCCTCTGTCAAAAATCCCCTTTTATTTTAGCTGTTATTGTTGTATAGTTTATACAATAATTTAGACTGGAAAAGAGTTTCTGGGATCACAAGGTCAAAATACTTCTGCTTAGGCAGGTGGAGCCCAACCTATATTGCCACATGGGTTTACTCAACCTCTGGTGCAGAAATTCAGTTTTGTCTCCACTAAGGTTCCCTTAATTCTTCCAGCTTCTTGAGACTGCTCTGAACATCTTGGGGATTTTTTTTTTATTTTTTATTTTCCAGTTGCATTCAATCTCTTCCCAACCATCCTCATTTCTGAGAAGTCATGAGAATCAAAGCCCTGACTGCAATATCAGCCATATAAGCATATGTCGACCTGCAAATTGATCATCTACCATAGATTGAGGTGATAACTTTTTCTCTATAAAATATATTGAAACCAACACCTATTATAAAATTTGTTAAAGGAAAAAAATTGTTTTTAATAATTTTCTGGTATAAATCAGTTTTTCTTGAGTATTTTGAAATTGAGAGGGTATTTAAATTTTCTTATGATCTGTGAACACCTATTCAGTTACCATTTAAATCTCTAAAGAAAAGGTGATGATAACTTTCTTATCATTGATAAAATGTTACGATGGTAAAAAATTGTAATTTGACAGACATTATTAGAAGTCTTTTCAATCAACAATATCAATACTGAAACCACAAATGTTTGGTCTTGAATCGTTTGCACAAGTTTCTTATAAAGCCTATGAGTTTTGAGTAGGCTTTCAGCTGAACATAAAAGATACATCTAGCAATTCTTGAGCTCCAACTGATAGCAATACTTTCAGCAAAGTGCTACTTGCTAAGAATATAGAAGTGTGGCTTTAGAACTAGTTTTGCAATTGCCTGGGGTTTGTGCAGATCAAAGACCACGTATATGATTAATATCTACATGGTCTTTTTATTGTAAGAATATGTCACTGAATTTTACCACAGACTGCCACAAGGAGCATTAGATAAGCTTCCAAACCCATAGATGATGGCTGAGTTGCAGGGGTAGGCATTTTAAGTAGCATGGTTTATTTGCTCAGTGACAACTTGACAGTAACCAAGTCTGTGTGAAGGTTTTTTGTTAGTGTTTCCTGTTTCCTCTTTCCTGAAGCGATTTCCTGTTAGTGTTCTAATATTTGGCATAGGGACAGACAGTTTAATAATGTCTGTATAAATAAATGCATCTTTGAATAACACTTTGGAAAAATAGGTTTATGTTTTCTAGATTTACATCACAATTTTTTTTATAATGATCTAATTGGCTTGGAAAGGTCAATAATTGTCATGGAGATGTACTTTTGTCATAATAGCTACTTGTATTACATTGTATTACACTACATCATATATTACATTGTGATTGATTAGGCTTGAAAGATTGTCTTATATTAGTATAAAGGGAGGTTTGCAATTCCTCATCATTCGCTTGTCTTTAGTTATAATTTTCCTTTCCAATTCCTGACTTGGAGGCATCACATTAGGAAAAAGAATTGTTCTCACTCTCATTATTCAGTATACTCCAAGAACAATAAGTATTATTTATTCTGATAATTCATGTCATTGGTGTATAATTAGTCAGATTTATGGAAAAAATTAACTTCTGCCAGGGACTTATAGTTATAATTTCATTATTCACAAAATGAAAATTATATCAACTCAGTTTATATCCATCAAACTATGCAGGAACAGAAAGCAAAACATCTTCTGCCTCAAAAACATTAAGGTCCCTCTCTTTTTTTACCTGTAAACACTATTGGAAATATGTAAAGTTAAACAACTGATAAAATAGCTATGTGGAATGAATTGTGGAGTTCAAGCCTGCTAGACATACTGCATCAGCAAATAAACAAAAAAACAGCAAACACATTATATAATAAATAACTGTGGATTTGTTACAAATCTTTATATTTTTAGATATAGATCTATGTGTATATATATAGATATATGTTTCCCTGGAGTTTTATTTTGAGCTCTTAATTTTAAGCAGAAATATAAATGCATAAACTTTTTTTTTTCTTTTTTTTTCTTTTTTTTTTTTTTTTTTTTTTTTTTTTTTTTTCTCATTCAGTCCTGAGGTTCTGGTCTGTTTACATCTCCCCTCCAGTCTTTCCTAGAAATCCCACATATGAGTGCATGGAAATTTCCTTTACCCCCACCCCAAATTCTCCCCCTACCACTCCCCAATTTAAAGAAATCAGGGAACAGTTGTTTCAGCAGCTCATGTTGTGTATTGCCCCTAATGGTATCTGTGATTCTGGCATGGCACAGGTGAGAGAGGCCCTGTAGGCGCTGCTGCTTTATGAAGCTGGTAGGGTAGACAGGATGAGGAACTGCAGTGGCTGGGGTGAGGAGGTTGAAGATAGTAAGAAAACAGCCTAGTTTGATGTTTTCCTGGTGCTTTCACTTGTCTTGTCACAGATGTAACCTGGGTTATTGTGACGTATAGAAAACCATATCCCCCTAAAGTGTAGCACTTCAGTGGTATATCTGCTGACCTTACCTATACTGAGCAAAGCAATTCAATATTGGTCAGAATCTGTAGGAAAAAGAGAACAGAGATATGTTTTGATACCAGACATTTTAAGGGAATTTGGATTCCTGGATTTTTCCAAGGATGGGTCACAAAATTCTTTCCTCTTTTCTTTCATAGAGACAAGATCAGCAGGAAAAGATTGTGGAGGCTGCATTGTATTCTTACACCATGAGTAAATTATTCTCTCATAATTTCTGACATGGGCATTGTGGATGACTTTGCTAAATCTTTCAAAAGAAATATAAATTTGACCAAGTGTAAGTCATTATTATTCAAAGTTATGTTATCTGCATTACTAGCTGGCAAAAGTCTCTTTCTCTTGCTGAAGAAATGTTAATAATACAAAAATAAAGAAATCAATTCTTAAAAAAAAAAAAAGAGAGAAAGAAGCTTGCTTAGGGCTTGCCACAAACTCTACAGATTTAGCAGTCCTTTCTTTGTGTTGACCAGACCAAGTCTCTTTAGATGCAGCCTGGTTTTGGGACAGACTCTCCGGACGGAAGACCTGCGATATTTTGTGTTCAGATTGTCTTGTGAGACAGAAGTGTTACAGTGCTGAAGGCTGACTTGAGAAGGGCATCTGCAGCTAACTAAGACTAAAGCAGTGGTTTTTCCTGCCTTCCTTCAAATCTCAGTACAAAAGGAGAGAAAATTACAAAGCAAAAAATTATTCATATTTCTAAATTTGAAGTATTTAATATTAATGTGCTCATCTGCTCCAAATAAAAAACCAGTGCCTGACTAAAACACAACAGCAAAAAGCCCTCAGTGTTTGCTGTGTGGAAATGAGCATGTGATAAACCACAGTCAATAATAAGGAAATGGCTGCAATAACACTAAATGAAATGATAATGAGATTTCACCTTTAATATGGGTTTGAGGACCAATTGTCCTGTATTAAGAAAATCATTGCCATATCACATGTGAGTGAATAGAGATTAGTTGGAAATTGACAAAATACTTGTATAAAAATGGAGACAAAAGATTAGGGTCACTTAGCCAAGGAAATAGGTGCATACAAAAGAAAATTATTAAAAACATGAAGCTGCTTAAGGTGGACATTGCTTGCTCTCATTTGAAATAATACAAGAATAATGAGACTACATGGCAGGCCGGAAAAGCAAAGAATAGGAAGTTAATAAAAAATAATTTTCAGAATATACAGAGAAAGTAAGCAGAACAAAGAAATTGGGGGGTAGATATATAGAGAAATATTAGGGGACTGTCTGCAGAGTTAATTGCAATACATGTACCACTATTTGGTGAGGATTGCTGAATTTTCTTATTTAAGCCTCCTGCCCCCTGGTAAT
This sequence comes from Pardalotus punctatus, assembly GCA_013400915.1. Lineage (NCBI taxonomy): Eukaryota > Metazoa > Chordata > Aves > Passeriformes > Pardalotidae > Pardalotus > Pardalotus punctatus. The sequence continues at coordinate 168,217 of VZTX01021909.1, read as the reverse complement.
TTTCAGTCTTAAATCTCCTACTTAACACTGAATTGAAACTAAAGGCAGTGACAGACTGTCTCATGCTGTCTACTACAGGCTTCTTTAGTCTTCCTCTTAAAGCATCTTTTGCTAGCCTGCATTGGAACAAGAAATTAGATCTGAATTTGAAACCTGATCAGTTTTTCTGGTCTTGTAATCCTGCCGTATATTTTTCCTCTCCCAGCCAAGATATTTAAAACAATCTGAGAATCCATCTCTCAGAAGCATAAAGTTAAGGTACAAAAGACTAAACAGCCCATGCACAAACTTTCCAAATATGATTGATTCTTTTATAAGTCAACTAAAAGTCTTATGAGTTTTCTTTTCATTGCAGAAAAAAAGATGGAATTTGAAGATTCTATTCTATAAAGCCCTCTGAAGAGCATCAGAGTTCTGTGCAATAATCTATAACTGTATTTTCATTGTAGATATCTTTTATTTTATAGTAGCATTTTATATTCTCTTGAGTCATGAATCAAGCACCATAGGCAAGATTCATCTGCTGAAGATGAAAAGAAGCAGACAACATACCCCTGGAGTCCATAGTTGATATTCTGCTTCAAACATAGAGATTGAGTAGTTAACTTTCCAGAATGAAAACAACTTATTTAGCACTGTTATGAACAATTATTCTCTCTTTTAAAGTAAAACTGACAAACCAGTTTTTGTGAGTTCTTGTGAGATGCAATTTTATATATGTGCATGTGTGTGTGTGTGTATTTTGAATTACTTTTTGTCTAGAAGCAGGACATTTGCAATGAAATATTTATATTGTTTTAAGTAAAGATGGGTTTACTTCTTCCTTCTTATTTCATCAGATGCAGTTTAGATTACTATATTCAAAATGAGAGGCTTCACAAATCACTATCAGATGTAGCCTCGGTCAGATTTATTATAATTTCCAACACTCAGTCAAAGAAATTAATGCTTCTGCTAATAGTTCAATGAATCGGCCTATCAGCCCACGAGTGTAGTTACTGGAGCTGCCTTGGGACTTCCAGTTCTCAAACCAGCTGGAAAAGAGGCTATCATAGAGAATATATTCTGAGACTCTGGGAAAAGATACATAGAGTGCACTGTGTTTTTGTTCCCCTAGCAGCTGCTTACAGAGTACTAATGCAATCTCGGAGGAACCTGCCTGCAATTTCACTTGTAGGGTGACTGCCCCTATTGTAGCTGCTTCAAGTGAGATAAATGCAGAGGAAGAGGAGGGTACAAAATAAGTTTAACCTCCAGTGGTGTGGATGGAAAAAGTGTAGAAGCAGACATAGAAAATACAGAAGCATGAAAATACAGATGGCCTGTGAGTGGACTAGATGCTGTAGAAGATCAGTCTCTCTAGAAATATGTGTACTAAATGATTATGTGTGAAACATGATATGTTTTCAGTGTTTATTTACTCAGAGATACAATTTTTTCTGGGTGTTTTCTTACATGGTGGCTGGAAAGCCGTGTTTCAGTGTGAAAAAAACCGCCACAACCTGAAGAATTCATCTCAGTGTTCCCAAATTATTAATTTGTAAAATAAAAATCAATCTGGGGAAAACAATAACACTAGCAAGCTTAAAATATACTTTTGAATTTGTATATCTTTCTGTAGAAATGATCATTATCTATCCTACATGCTATGAACTTCAAAAGATCAGGGCCTCAGTCAAGTGCTTAATTAACAGATTTATTTCTATGGTAAACAAGCTTTCAAACTCTGTCATTACCTTCTATGGAGAGATCTTCAGATTAAAAAAATAAAAAAACAAAATACTCTTATAATTAATTCCATGTAGTTTGAAGAGCCTTTTTTTTTAAATTTATAATAATGACCTTGCTGGAACAAAAATCTTGGACTATTGTCTGTAACATATTTTGTTCTCCAACCAGAACCCTAATGTACGGTACCGAAAAATGAATTAGTAGAAAAAGTTGATTGCCTTTGCTAAGAAAGGGTCGTGTGATTTAAACAATTTCAACATTTTGTGGAAAATCTTAGTTTTGGAAGGACTTAACCATACTTCCCCTGTCCCCAACACAATTAAAAATATTAAACATATGTCATCATGTTGATGCTTCTGAAGGCCAGTAATCATTTGAAGAGTTTACTTCACAGCACTGCTGTTCATCTGCTGTAGAAATAAACCTCAATACATGCTGTCTGGAAAACTCTTCTCAGTACTGCACCGTGTGCTGTCCTTAATTGTTTGCTTTTCCATCAAAGGTGTTCTCTGTCTCTTTAAGAGCCTCAAACCTATTGCAAGTGCCTGTCAAGGAGTAACAAATAAGCAGAAATCCCAAATCAAGATAACTCCTTCAGCAGAGAAGTTTAGATAAAAGACTATGGAGGGAAATTCTGAATTAAGCAACATTTTGAAGTACCCCTTTCCTTCTAGATCTTATTTGTGTGTCGTATCCTTTACATTTGACTTTTTCTAATTGATGTTTTCTTCTCCCTGCCCATAATAGCTGACGTTCATTATCTGTAATCCAGAATCAATACTTAAACACTTGTTTCCTCATGTTCAGGCAGTGCTGGAGATATTTCAACCACAGACTCACACAAATCTCTTGGAAATATTCAAAAGCAGTGACTACCCTGTAATTGTTGATCAGCCAATTTTGATGAAAAGATATTACTAAAATCCTGTGCTCCATTGCCCTGATACCCTGGGAATAAAATAAAATTTTTAAAAAAATTAAAAATTGAAGAAATTTATATGCATCCTTTTTTTAAAAAAAAATATTCTTTTTACTACCTAATAATTTAAGGGAAATAGAGCAGCTAGATCATAGTAAGTACATTCTATTAACAAATGCTGGTACTCTTAAAATGGTTAGGAAACACTTTTGACAGATGGTGCAAACCTCTTTCCCCACCAAAAACTGGAAACAAAAAAATTTAAAGGTCATTTTGTTACCACTCTCTCTTGTGCACCGGATGTCACAGTATAAGCAGAGAAAGTTACTTGTTGTTTTCTCTAGGACATGGAAGAGACATTTTAAGGTCACGGCAACAAAAACCAGCAGGTAGACATGATCACAGCTGTACATCAGGCTGGAGAAGTTTGGCGTTTCCATCACAGAGATCCCCAGTGAATAGCCCTTTTTTAAGGACAGTTAGGATTTTCCTGTGTAACAATTACTTTGAGATCAACGAGTAGGAGTTGGACCAGGCCCTAGCAGCATGGGTGGCTGGATTTAAATGGTAGGTAACTTCTGGACCCAGAAGATCTAAAGCCACACATTTCCACTTTATTACAAATAACTGAATTAAAAATCTGATTTGTGTCTAAGATATTCAGAGTAAGTCAGTGAAAGAAAATGTATTACCATATATTGTTATTACATTTATTGTAATTACAGAATGTATGCAACATGTATGTTGCAAAACAAATGCCCATAAAGAGTCTAGCTGATTCAAACCAATTAAGTGTTTTCAAAATAGTGCTGCCAGGCTATCTCAGTTGGATTTTTGTCTGATGTAAATTACCATCTCTCCATTGAAGTCAACAGCTTTATGCTTATTTAACCCTGTTGGGGATTTGGTCCTTTGCCAGATTAATACAAATCACTGAAAGGATTAATTTTGGTTTAAAAGTGTCAAATATAATTTTTGGTTCAAGAAGATAGTCATGAGTCTGACAGGTTTTGACAATAAAAGTTAATTACAAGCAACACATGATGAAACAGAAGCATGAACATCTGATTTCTGCAGACTCTAGAGGCTGTGCAGTTGTAAATGAAGCACAGTGAGAAATCACTCAGCCAAAATGCATAAGAGAATATCTCAATTATGAAACTAACAACAAAATCTTTTCTATAAAGTTTAGTTATCAAAACAAATAAAGAGATTTAACTAAGACTCTTGTCTTTTAACCTGTAGTAGATTGAAAAAACACTAGATGTTCTCTGTACTCATCCACTGAAATATTTTTAGTTACTTTGCTTGGGAACTTGACCATAAAAGTGTTTTGTGTTGGTGCAGATATCTCTGTCTCACAGAAGTTAACAATAGATAACTATTAGCTTTTGTGAAAGGAGAACTGTCTTATTTTTCATTTCCTACTGTTCCACAAGGCTGAAGCAGTATGTATCTAACCCACCAGCTTATACTTTCAAAGAAAATGGCCTTAGAGTACTTTTATAAATGAAATGTGTTTCTGTGTGTTTGTGTATGTGTGGATGTGCATGCATTTGTATATCCATGCTCTCTACAGAATTCACAGTTTCATGGCACTGCCTGGCAATGGCTGTCCCAAGCTGATCAAAACCACAGATTCATCTCTTTGGGCGCCCTTCCCACAAAATTTCATAAAAACCAATTCTATGTCACAGTAATGCAGTCTAAAATGTCTTTATCTCAGCCAAGAAAATGGAAATATGTCAATACTACTTGTGAGAAAATCAGCAAAGACAACCCCAAAAATGATATTTAATACTTGAATTATTTGACCACAAAACTGAGTGGGAGGCAGTTTAGGTCAGATGTCAGGAAAAAGTTTTTCACCCAGAGGTGTCTGGGCACTGAACAGGCTGCCTGGGACAGTGGTCACAGCACCAGCCTGACAAGGCTCAAGAATTTGGACAATGCTCTCAGGCACATGGTGTGATTCTTAGGGTGACCTGCACAGGGCTGGGAGTTGGACCCAATGATCCTGATGGGTCTATTCCAGCTCAACATATTCCACGATTCCATGACTCTCAGGGCCCTGAGGACTTCAGCAATGTTCCATTGATCTTAGCAGCTTCAGCTGAGGTTTCCCAATAGTGGCTTCCTGCCCATGGGCCCAGGGGCTTAAACAGTCTGATCCATAGGGACTGCAGCCCTGCCTCCAGCAGCGCTGGCTTCATGGCTGGATGTCCCAGGCTGACTCTGGACCTGACCCTACCTCACCTCATGGGATGGTCCCCAGTCCCAGTGCTGTCCCCACCCTGACTCTGCACAGATTCCCTGGGATATTCCCTGTTTTGTGGGGCAATGCCCTACCTGGGCTGTGGCCACAGCCGGGCTTCCATTGTGGAGTAGTGCCCTGTGCCATGACAGGAACAAGGGACATGCAGTAACTTTTCTGCACGATGTCCCCTCTATGCTGGGAGCATCAGAGGAAATACAAAGTTTTATGCATATCTTTTAGCAGATCTTTAGGGACAGTTCCTTCAGTATTCACAGAAGTTTTCCTGGATCACAGGTCTAGACAAAGATCTGAAAACTAATGATTATTTTTTCCAATCTGGAGACTACATCGCTTGGAATACCAGGTTAGAAAGACCAAAACAATACAGACGTTTTAGGCAGTGTAATTCTTAATGATTTCACCGTGTTTCTGCTCTTGAAAAATTTCTTTTTGTCAGTTTTCGAAATAGTAGGTGTGTGGACATCCTAACAGATGTCTAGCAGCTGATAAAATGTGATTCATAATTATGATGGAATTGTACATACTTCATCAGAATAATAGCTAGGAAAGAAGTTTCCTCCTGTGATTCAGTAGTTATCACTTATATCCCAAGGCATAAAATTATCTTCCTCAGCTCTTATCATTTTATGATAACTGCAGAGGATTCACATTTAAGACAATGTCATGCTTACCTATCAAATTTATCAGATTTTTAAAGGTAAACAACTATCTGTCATTCTCTTTGGCATCTTAATTCTTTTGCACATTGCTTACTCAAAAAGATGAGGTATTTTCTGTTTGCTATTTAAATATAAAATCTCTTACTGAATTGTGAATGAATTACTGAATTGCTTCACATTTCTGTGGAATTGTCTTCGTTGTTTTCTCTCTACATTTGCTGAAAATGAATACATACAACAGAATATGGTGAGTTTGTTTTAAGAGACATGCTCTAGACCTGTTATTTCTTAATTTCTGCTTCCATCCTTGACATTGATCTTGAGGTGTAAAGGGTCTTAAGCAGAGGATAGATATCAAATATCCAATGTCTTTTCACATTGCTAAAGCACAGTATTTGATTCGAGGATATGTGAGAATCAATCTCTGTGAATCAAATTAGCTGTGATATATATATATATATATACATACACACACACACACACACACATATATATATATATACATATAAGACAATTAAGGGTCATGTACTCATATACCAAAAACATAGTGGTCAAAACCTTTTGGTTGCAAAGTACAAAAATGATGTACTACTTGTAATAAATAATATTATTAAAAGCATTGCTAATACCTAAAGCTAGTAGGAGTCTCATTCTTTCAATGGAACAGTCAACAGAGTAGGATAATTGTGACAATGGATAGTAGTAAAATTCATCCAAGAAACTCTCTAACTTTCTCTAAGGAAGGATTTATCATCTTATAAAAATTTTGAATTTTAAATTTAATTTTTCATCTACACACTTGATTATTCAGTCTACAGAAATCTGGCTGACTAGTGAAGATTAGTGGAAAGAGTGAAGTTTTGTGAAATTAAAAATCCCAGAAAAGGATCTCCGAGGTGTCTCACTAGACTAACTTCACATCCAAAAGAGTAAAGAGCTTAAATGGAATATCAGGAGGAAGAAAAAGGTGCCTGCTATAATTCAGCAGCACTGGAGTAACATCCCATAAAATGAGAAAAAAGAATAAAATAACCCAGAAAAGATTGATAGCTATAGATGAAGCCATATTCACTGAGTTACAGTGGCTACGTAAGTTATAAATGGCAGAGCTACGAATGAATAAAGCAGTTATTGTAACTATAAAAACTACGCTACCATTACAAGACACTCATTTTATTTATTCATTATTTATAAAGTGTAATTTTAAGGATGGTTTTACTGTCTAACATTATTAAGCAGCATTAAGAAAGGAACTATTTGTGGGTAGAAATGTGTCATGAATGCTCATTATTTCCTAAGTGCATTCCTAGAATGATGCATCTAGAATATATTAACTAAATGTTTTTCTGTATCTGTTTATTCTGAAACATTCAGAGTAGGTAGGAAAATTCTCTTGTGATACTGCACCTTTTGTGCAACACATTCCTTAAATATTAGATACAGTCAAGAAAGAAAATTGAACTAAATTTATGAAGAAAGCCCACCCTTTTTAAAAAGTAAGATTTTTTTTTACAACATAATTTATGTTGTTATTGAAGAATAAAGGTACACTCATACTGTCTCCCAGGCTTTTAAAAAGCTTCTCTTCCTGTGTTATGTGAACATTGTGACAGAATTGTAGGAGAGCAATATCCAAGCTGATTTAGGCATGTCCCAGCAGCGGCACAGGGAATGGAACACAGCATTCACTGACATACTGAGGATATGTGTTACATCAGGTTACCCCTCTGCAGAGCACTACCAGGCATTTAATGGTGAGATTACTTACGTACAGTACTGTGTACACCTTTTGAACCTTATTTCTTTGTTGTTGGATGCTTTCAACTTCTCCACTGTGGGGGGAAAAAAGGGATTGATTCTGACAAATAGCCAATTGCTGCTGCTATCACTAGGATGCCGACAGGGAAGTTCAGATGTGAAGCTTAACTGACCGCTAACTTTCTGTACGAAATCTAATGTTTCAGTCTATGTTAGTTTAGTTTTTTGATGGAACAAAGAAAAATTTTTGTAGTGGGTAATATTTTTTATTTGAGGTTTTTTTTTTTTTTAATGACAGAAGAAATAAATGAAATACTGAATGTGCAAAGTTCTTGCAACCTGAATACTTTTTGAGTTGAAGAGAAACAAAAGCACTTGGAGCTAACATTGGGCCTTAAGAGTTCAAAGCCAGTTCCTATTCACTGAATCAGTCAACCTTTTAACACGCTTCTTCATATTGCACGCATATGCTTGATTGATTGTACAGCCACAGATCTTTAAATACCTGACTATATTGGGTTCCCCAGAGGGAGGGCACAGCAGTGAAGGTTTTCATTGGCTAGGTACTCCTATTCACTGCTCTAGTCAGATTGGGCATGCTTTATTTTATCAGATCATTCAAAATTACATAATATTTGTACTTTGTGCATTTAAAGAAGTTCTTGTATTGACTTCAGTTGCACCTTGAAGCTTCTTGGTAATTTTACTAATTAGATTGCCATTGTCTCAAATTAGGTACTCAGTGCTTGACTGTGAAACTTTTGCCTCTATGCCAAGAATTTCAGGAAGCAAATCCATTTTTCAGGTACATTATTCAGCAGACAGGTGTGAAACCCACTAAAAAACTGCATCACTCCACCCATCTGTAGTGAGAGGCTTATATATCAGATTTTATACCACCTCATAAAGTAGCAAGATCTCCAGCCTGTTGATCACTGTTCTCCTTGGTAGTATGTTTTTTTAATTATAAATACTAGAAAAAAGCCCCAACACCTTAATCTCAGGAATCTTTTTTCTTTTTCTTAATTCTAGCCTAACAGCAACAGCAATAGTGCAATATAAGAAAGCACATGCTCTTTGAAACTATGACAAATCGGTGTTCAGCCAAGAAATAATTGGAAGAGGACATGAGGACCAGCTAAGAGGATGTGCTGTGGGATAAAACTTTCATGATTGTGATGAATCTTCAAAATTCATTTTAAAAGTTAACTATACCAGGTGGATCTTCAGACTTGGCTTGAGAGTAGATGTCAGTGCTCAAGAGCGTGGTGCTTTCAGTAACTGAAAGTAATATCTCGCAAGGAAAATCTCAGAGGTTATATAATGTTTGACTTCAGACTTCAAATCTGATATTTTCCTGTATGGCACACTCAACATTTGCATGAATCTGACAAGAGTAAGTCTGAATTCTACTCAAAGCTGTTAAGCATTTTGAGAAAGCGTGCTGCCCAAATTGTTGGTAGTAGTGTCTCCAGCATATTTCATGTACATGAAGTAAATCATCATCTCATTGTGAACACACCAGCATCTTTTTATTCTATTTTACTCTCTCTGCTGGTGAGCTCATCTTTCTAGACCGGTCATATGATGTTATATTTTAATTTATAAGGACATTTTTTAAATCTACATCCATTTCCTCTTTCCACCTTTTCTTTTTCTAGTAACTGGGGGCACATGAAACCAGGTATTAAAAAAATGTGAGTGGAGTATTTACACAGTCAGTGACCACTGAGTAATGTACTCCTTAAGAAGCCAGCTATTGTTTTTGTAGACATCATGATCATCACAAACCTCAGGCTCTCACTTATTCTGGAATACAGCGATTTCAGAGGATGTGAAAACGTGCCACAATTTCTGTTCTGGTGAAGTTTTCTCCACATTGAAATGTTATTTTATTGTTGAAAACGAGTTCACAAATGCCATCAGCCAAAAGTGGATTTATTATTCTCTGCAAAAGCTAAATCTTCTTTTCTGAACTTTCTGCTATTACAGAGTATTTCTTTACTACTGGATTTTTAAAAAACATTTAATGTTGTTTTTTAAATCTTTATAAGATCCTTTCTAGACATGTGGGATCTCTATCATTCCTGCAGGAAACAAATCCTAGAACACTAATCCAAAGGCTTCAGTGCAATGTGAGTGTGCTAGGTTTAAGTAGGATTATTTTACATGAATCTTTCTTACAGCTGAACTTGTGGGAGTTTCTGCTTGCGACTCTACCTCATCTGACTGACTCCACCTGTCTGTTATGGCAACAGAAAAAAATTATTGTCATGTGTTAGAAATTAATGAAACATTAGGTATGTAAGGAAAATGATAATTCTTATAAAATCACAAATTTATTTCTTTACTCTTGCACAGTCATCACCAAGATCCGTATTTTCAAAGAATCACCTTAGATGCAGTTTTGTGCTGACAGTCAATAAAGCCTGCTATTTATATAAATAGATAGCCACATGATAGATACAATTTGTGTGAATATATATTCTTGGCTTTACCTGTAGGCACAAAATTATGCCTGCAAAATTGAAACCTGGTTGACATAATTTAAAATAGTCTGTAGAAATTGAATCATTGCGCCTAACTTGAAAAGCAAACTTGAGGACATAGGTGTGTTCAGGTCACAAGATGAGGAGAGTGGAGGTGGAGAAAGGAAGGATAATTTCCATTTCTAAATAGGGAGACAACTGTCACAGGAAATTGCAAGTGTAATGACAAAGATTTTTAATGTCTATTGAATCAGAAGAGATAGGAATCACACACTTTCTAAGCTGTTGATCCCATCTTTTCTGTTTTCTAATAGTATAAAAACCTGTTTAGCTGAGTAAAGCTTTAGGATCTGTTTTGAAGAAGTGATCAAGAAAACACGTAATCAAATTGACAGTTAAAAGAGCACACGCAATAGTGGATCCTTCAATCTCATGAGTTTCTTTCATATAAATACTTCAAGGAAGAAAAATATAGGAGATAATTTTCTTTCAATTTAATATGTGACACAATATTACACAGGACAAGCATTAGCAAAATTAATATCATGCCAATCTAGACATAAAGACTTACAAAGATGGTGAAAAAGTGATGGAAAAGTTCTAGGGAAGATAAACAGTAGGACTGAAGGAATCTTTTTGATGAAATCATCAAGAATGGAGGTTTGGTATATTTAATATTCAAACTGATGAATGCAAGTAGTAGAAGCTTGCTGTGCAAAAATATAGGCAATAACTCTGGTAGAGAGTAGAACAACAGCAGGTGATGGGATGAAAATGTAAAAAGAACTGGATCAGTGTATATTAGGAACTGGAAGATAATTTATTGTATAAGATCAGTTTATAGGATAAGGTTATGCTATGAGACCCTAAAATCACTTTTCTCAACTGTTCTCATTTACAGAACGAGAAAAAGTAAATGCCTGCATATTATTAGCTTTTTATGAGAGATGGTCATTATACACTGTAGAAATTAAACTTAACTAGGAGGGACTTATCAGATAAACTAATTGCCATACAGAAATTCTCATTGACAAAATTGTGCTGGCTACATGCATTCAATGTGTAAACATGCGTAACTTTGTATGGACTGAAAGAGAATTCTCTGGAGAGATTGTTTTCTGGAATGGTTTAAGAATGTGTTAAAATAAATTCCTTTCTTTTTCTTACTGTGTTCTTACTCTGTTGGTCAGTTACCTAATTCTCTGTTTAGGAAATGTGCTTCAAACATAAAGTGTATTTTGCATCAGACTAATTAATTTCATATATGGAAGAATCTCAATAGTAGCTTGCTTTCCAGAAAATTCCTGGACAAAATCCTCATGACATTTTTATCTTCTGGAATTTTGTCAACTAAGGAAAATATAGGGATTAATAAATATTTTAAATTTATTAATGTAACTATTTTAAGAAAGATTGAGTAAAATACAACCCAAAGCTGAAAAAAAACCCGTAAATTTTAGAACTTCCTGGCCAACAAAGGAAAATATTGTAAACTGAGAGTTAGTATTGCCACCAGAAAACCCCAATATTAAAATGCAATCCCATCTGAGAGGCTCATTGCATTATTTAATTACACTTCACAGAGTCGTATCATCGAGTAGCATAAACAGACATGCTGACTCTTCAAGTTCCATCCTACAGTGAAGTAAATGGCCCTATAATTTATTCCAAGCTTAATTTTAAATTGTTACACTGTATGGTGTAGTTCCTACTGTTTCTGCTGCAATCTGTTCCAGAGATGTCATCATTCAAGAGACCAAAAATTTTTGTCTGAAGTCCAGCCTAAATTATTCATGGCCAGGTTGTGCTCATTTGCTGACATTGTCTTTTTGCCTGAATTACTCTCATTCTGATTTTTACTTCTTTTGATGTATCAGTGTGGGTTTTGTTTGTTTACTTGGTTTGGTTTGGTTTGGTTTGGTTTGGTTTGGTTTGGTTTGGTTTGGTTTGGTTTTGGCTTAGGTTTTGCTCTACAAGGCAAGTTTCTCAGATCTCTTCTGTTAAAAAAAACTACTCTTTTCTCTTGCCAGATGTATGACAAGACATTCTCTGTCTCTTCAAGAGAATAAAACATGACTTTCCTCATCAGGTTGAAATAATTTCAGTAACAGAGGTCATGTAAAAAGGAGACATATATTTAAAACACTGAACCTCAAGAAATATTAACCAATATTTATTCATATTCTTATCATGAAGAAAACATAATACTATTGTTTAAAACATGAAAAGGAAGAAATCACACTTCAAATGCGAACACTGATCCTTTACTCTGATGTATAAGCTAGAAAAAACTGTTTTTTATTTACCACACTGACACTATCTATGTATATGTCAAGATAGTTACCTTATGTTACCTTATATTACTCTCTTACCCTATTGCTGAGGCCATATTTATATTTATCCCAAGGCCTTTTTTTTTTTTTTTTTAAATTGATCTTTTAGCTGCAAATGTAAATGTCAGAGAAGGAGGCCCAAATTAAATGGGAATGCTCATACAGGAAGAAAACCCTGTGTTTTGCCTGGCTGCTGCATAATCCTGTGATGCCCTTATTCATTTAACTTTTCCTGTGACACTGCAAGCAGCTCTCCATGCCTGTCACATCCAGGCTATGGGCAGTCTGTGTCATTGTAATCCTGGCCTCCTGTCCCTTTGGATTCTTTGGCCGGCGATGCATTTAGAGACTTCATCCTGACCAATGCTAATAACCAGAGAGATTAGAAAATGTCTAGAAGGGGCAGAAGGGATTTTCAGACAAGTAGGGAAAGGAATCACCTGGGTAGAAGCACTTTGTTCCCAAAACCTAGGTACTATTGTCTCCCAGATCACTTGGTTTCCTCATCACACAAAAGATGGCCCAGCCACTGGAACCACCTCACCCCGCTCATCCACTCCTGCTTCTTCTTTCTCCTTTCATCAAACAACAGTCCCTGAGGACTGGCTCAGTGTGGTAGCACCATTCTAGACAGTGGGACCCCGTGGGTTTCTTTTACAGCAGGAAAGTCTGCAGCAATTCGAAGAGAGGGGCTGTTGAGCATTACCACGGACAGAGTGGGGAGCTCTGAGCGTGGGACCCCAGGACTGCCTGCTTCATGCAGGTATAACCTCAGGGTGTTTGAAATACTGCAGTTCTTTGCTTTTACACGTCAGTTTAACTGGATGCCTTAAAGTTCAGAAGTTCAGTCATAGATGTATTTACACAAGGAATGGAATGAGATTCAATTCCCAAGACTGTATAGGCAAAATTTGGAAGTCTTGCAGTCACTAACATTAAGCAGAGGAAATGGAGGTACAGAGAGAGTTTCAAAACAGAAAATTAAATGCAGGTGACTTGCATCCTATGCTAATGAATTAGCCATTAATCATACTTCTCTCCTTAATCGATTTCAGAAGATCGGTCCCTACCCACTCAAAAAGAAACACAGCTACAATTAAAGCAAAAAAAACCCAAATAATTTCATTTCACATTATCTCCATTAACTTTCTCTGGTGTAAAAGAAATATGCAAGAGAGAGGTACATCTTAGTATTAGAGAGAATTCCTGTGGCTCTGTGGTCATGAAGAGTTATGTCTGCAGTAGATGCAGTGTGGTTTTCCTTTTAGGTAATGCCAGGCCATCAGTTAATGGGGTTAATGGAGAAAAAAAATGTATGGAAAAGTATCACTAAGTTTAAATTCCTAAAAATTATTACTGAAATTCTGTATTGTGAGTATAACAAAATAATAAAGAAGGTTGCTTATAACACTAACTGATGTGTTGTAATAAAATTTGTTATTTCACGAGTTTCTTTCCCAGAAAGAAAGGTTTATTTATTAAATAATAGCATAGAATCACATCTTGCTGTGGGCATTTACTAATGCCGTATCTGAAAAATTGAAAAGACTATAATTAGAGTATGCAGACTAAATCTACAGCTAATAGTCTCTATGTTTTGATACTTAAAGTAGTGAATTACAAATGAAATCATGGGCAAAAAGTGATGTTCCATTTTCATTTAACAAGATTCCTCCAGTACTCATGAGATTCCTAAGAAATTAGACGCTATCCAAAAAGCTAGGATTTGTAATAATGGCCAAGATATTATGAGGATTAAAGGAATTTGAATGAACAATCCCTTACCTTATAAAAGAAAATGATAAAATATTAGCATTAACTATTCAGGGGTCTTGCCTACGTACTCTGCGGCACCTACACCAAATTAAAAGCCATTCACTTGATCACTTAAATACAAAAAAACCCCCAAACTATACAACAACATGAAACCAACAGTCTTAAAGTCCAACAACCAGGAGGTTATTGGGAATAAAGCAATTAACTGCACATTTAATTTTTTTTTTCATTGGCCTGTGTAGACATTGTTCTGTAACAATTTTGCTTCTATGTATTTCCAGACCATTGTAAGATTTTATTTTTTTAATGAAGACTTATGTAAGATTTGGGGACACTTCGGTAAAGTCTCACAAAGGGTAAGTTACACCTTTGAAAAGTATAATTAAGTTATGCTGGCAAGTTTTGCATCAACTCTAACTTCATCCCACTTCATGAAAAGTAATATTAGTGACACTTCAAATTAGTTGAAGCATGGAATAGTGACTGAAATGCTGTGCTCTGCCGTCAAAAATTAAAATATATTGCAGCATACTGCACTTAACTTATATTGCCTTTAATTAGAAGAGATCCAGAGACCACTTGTCTCCTTGCCTGGGAGTGATTCAGAGGGGCAGTAGATCCTGAGACTTTGTGACTTCTGCACAAAATGGAGCAAAAAAAAAGTAAATTAAAGATGAAAAAAAAATCTTTCTAGAGGTCTGAGGAAAACCTTCAGTCCCGGACTCCAGTTGGAGCCCTGGCAGGCTAGTACAGAAATGATTATAATTTGATTGTAATAAATATTTATCATATATCTTAAAAATCCTCTTACCCATGGTGTGTCTATAAATATATCAGCAGAGTGAAGTTCATAGGAGTTTTTCTTTTAGAAAATGTGGCATAAAATTACAAAAATTGTTCAACGTCATAGGAAATATTTTATATTATACTAGCATATTAGCAAAGTGCCTATAATACCTTGGATATTTATTCCCAGACAGAAACACTGGGGATAAAAAACAAACCTATTTCATAAGTAAAACTTTTTGTTGACTCAGAAACCATTACCTGCTACAGCAGCTCTGAATCGTCAAGTATATCATGCAGCTGAAAAGGTCATTTATCCCCAAAGAGCAAGCACATAAATTCTGGATAAGGAGCCAGACAAATCCTTAACAACAGCAAAGTAAAATCTTACAAAAAGGAACTAGCAGATTTTGTTTGGACAAGACTTCTTCAAAAACTTAAATATATAGATTATTAACAACAATTATTTATTGACCTCTGTCTACCGATGGAAAAAAAATCAAAATACCAGACAGATTATATGGTATGCTAAATATGTCATGGATGGATGGATGGATGGATGGATGACGGACAAACAGAGCTGAGAGACTCTATAGAGAGAGAGGGGTGCTTTACTTATACCTTCTACATGCAGTGGTTATAGAATTCATGTGATATACTACCATCATTACCTGTCACTTTAAATAAATTTCAAATGTTTACATGCCTTTTTGTTTAAACATCACCACTCAATAGAGCCTTGTTCCCATGGGTTATCCATGTCAAGAACAACATTCAAGCATAGAGTCCAATATGTTAAGAAAAGACAATGAACAAAAGAACAAACTGGCAACAACCAGTCTTTTGGGGCTCCTTTCTGCAAATTTTGATGGTGTTTCTAAATTCAACTGAATTTGTCTGAGTGAAGACTACTGCCCTGTAGTATTTGCTGCCATTCTCCTAAGTAACAAGTAGGGACTGATGAGCCAATGAAATGTTGCCTGGAATAAAACACAAAAGCTTTCCAAGCAGTGTTAAAATGCAAATCTTTAATTGAAAGCTTTCAGGTGCACAATATGGCTATATGCACACGTGACACAATATTTCTACAATTTTTCTAAGGTTCGTTAATGCATCTAATAAATATTGTCCAATTAGTTGGTTTGGTAACTTCCCCTGGTTTCTCCTCCATTAGAGTTGTTGCAGGGACAACTTTGCCCCATTTTTTGTTATTTCTTCTGATTTCTGTTAGAAAACAAAATGTCCTTGTCAGGCTTCTTCTTAAGAATAAGACTAAACAGAATTTCAAGAATGTGTTAGAAGTTTATTATTCTAAAATCTAAGAGAAATAGTAGGAAAAATACCAGGAGCTATATAACCATGTAATAACAGTCTACAAAGCTACAAACATATGAAAAATATCTACAAAAGGAAAAATATCTAAGAACCCTGGAAGAATGGCGTAATGTTAGTACCGTCTGGCAAAACAGGAAAATGTTGAAAGGTTGAATATTATTTCTTTCAGCAACATTGTTGAAAAGACAGCAGATGTGTAGGTATAACTTTGCTGTGGGTGTGCCCTGGTAAATGCAGCTGTTGGATCATAGCCCTTGCACTGGGATGGGGTAGATGGTAATATATAATATTATAATATAAAATATGAAAATAATAGAAATTAGGAGAAAAGTTATAAAATTTGTGCATTGGGATAGACAGTTTAATAGGTAAATCAAAATCTCCATGTGCAATCAAAGTATATGAGGAGTTAATTCACTAATTCCCATAGGCAGGTACATGTTCAGCTGTTTCCAGAAAAGCAGAACTTCATCACACATACCGGGTACTTGGGAAGACAAATCCTGTAACTCTGAATATTCCCCCCTTCCTCCTTATTCCCCTCTGATTTCTGAGCATGATGCCATACGATATGGAATATCCCTGTGGTCAGCTGGGGCTAGCTGCCTTGGCTGTGCCCCCTTCCAGATTCCTGTGCATCCCCAATCTCCTCCCTGGAGGGTGTGGTGTGAAGCAGAAAAAGGCCTTGGCTCTATAAGCATTGCAACGTGTGTTATCAGCACTGTTTTGGCCGCAGATGCACAACACAGCAGCATATGAGTTACCGTGAAGAAAATTAACTCTCTCCCACCCAAAACAAGTATATAGTTTTATGGGTATATACATGCAGAGAGAAGCAGTGAGCATTATGCAGACACTTTTTTTTCCACTTCAGCCTTTTTTGCACTTAGGCTAAACTGAAATGGGAAGAAAAAGTGTATTGAAAAAGCAAAGTACTTATACATACCATGAATGATGTAATGTTTCTATGGAATAGTGTTTCATAAAAGGAAGTTCAGGTGGGTAAACAATACAATGGCAAACAGGAATTTCTATATTAGAAAACTAAAGTTGTTCTTTTTATATCACCTGTCATTAGCTTAAATCTGTTCTACCTTGCTGCTGCTGGGATATACAGCTTCAACAGACAGAATTGCACAGAGTATTTTTGGCAGTAACACCCTGATGTTCGATATACACTCCAACAGAAATCTACATCCATATGCTGCTCACAGAGACTCCTAAATACATACTTAGAAATTACTGAGTTGGGTACAGTAACAGAACATGAAATGGTCAAGTCTTTTAAAATTTGATTGCTCAAATGTCATTTATGGCAGCCACATCTGTCAGTTTCTATCTGGTGTACAGCCCATATCTTGCTCATGTGAAGGATCAATGTGTTTAATGACTGGAGGGTGTCCTTCATGTGAGGTTGCAGACGGCAATACAGAACTCACAGACAAATCTCCAATGGGCACAAAAGGAAGAACAAAATAGAGCCCAGCTGACAAATAAGTCCCTTGAAACTGTTGACAGCCTACAGGGTCTCAGAACAGAAAAACTGGAAAACCAGTTTATTGATCTCATGGGTCAAATATTAAAACAGGGTAGAAAAAGCCCAATCAATTTAATCCAAAAGTGTTAAGGGAACAGTTTGGAGAGTTTATTTAACAAAAAACTGAGAAGAAAAATTTCCACTGAACCTGAGTAGAACTTCATTGAAACAACACATGTGATTGCACACAAGATAGGATTCAGGGGGATTATATGAATAAAATAATTTTCCAACAAGTGCTATTAGTATTTAACATAGAGAAATATATTCAGAATATTTCACTAGATAGTAATTCATGGGTTCGTGCAAGTTAATAAGAAGAGATACAGATTTTTGCTGATAAACTCTTCAACAAAGTAAAGTAGAATAAAGATGCTTAATTTCTAACATATACAAATCACATGTTAAAACCAGTAAGAATTTCAAGGAAAATGCTAATGAATGTTATAAGGTGAGTACCGAAAGCAGTAGAAATAGCCAGTGAAGGCAAGCAAGGAGGAAAGCAATGACAGATTTGCAGAACATAAGAAGCTTTGCTTATATTAGCCCCTGTTCAGTGGGACACAAAAGTATTCTAGTCTGCAGCTGTAAACCCATTGAATTTTGGCTAGAAACCACCCAAATAATTAAAAAAAAAAAAAAAAAGACTGTGTTGATTTTCCAAATGTCTTTTCACTTCTTTATTGTACTTTCTAAAATATATAAGCCCCATATTTTTAAGAAAAACATCTTTGTCAGTTCAGCCTCAATTTGGGAAAAATTTTGTTTCATTAAAGCTGGATTTTTCCCTTTTTTTTGCTTTTTGTTCAATATGTGCCTTGTGTAGTGGAGGCTGG
Organism: Pardalotus punctatus; assembly: GCA_013400915.1. Classification (NCBI taxonomy): domain Eukaryota; kingdom Metazoa; phylum Chordata; class Aves; order Passeriformes; family Pardalotidae; genus Pardalotus; species Pardalotus punctatus. Next base: position 149,780 of record VZTX01021909.1, on the reverse strand, counting down.
GAAGAAATGTTCATCTGTATTAATCTTTAACCCTGTTCTATATTACCTGCCTGGAGCCAGCACAAAGATTATTACAGCTGACTTCAATGCACTTTTTGATCAGACTCTGAATTAGGAAAGATTCCTGAATTGGTCTGTAAGAGGAATATTGTTCAAGGTAGAGAACAAATTGTGAAGGTGAAAAATAAAAGGCCAACTGAGGAAAATGGTTGCTAAGCTGGGAAAAAAAGTCAAATAGAAAGATCTAGGAAGCTCAAACATGAAAGAAAATCAGCTGGAGATGGGAGATTTGCATCTAACAGCAAGATGAATAATTTACTTATTTGTTTTATTTCATATTTATACAACATAAGCATGGATTTTGTGACTCTTGTGCACAAGAAATTCTTCTAAACAATTCACAATGATTATTTTTTCATATTTCAAAACAGACTGTTTTACATTAATAATATTCTGAGTCTGAGATAGGGAGCAGCGTTTGCAAATTTCCTCTTCAGTATATATTCTATCACTCAGATTCAGAAAAATACAAATATATAATCTAAGACAGGAAGTACGTCTGAACACAACAAGTCTGTGAGATAGTATTACCTGAATTTGTAGGATTATTCTAGGACTGATCCAAATCATATTAAAGCATATTCTGCCCAACAGCACAGAATTTGTCTTAAAACCCAGCAGCATCACATAGAATGAAATAGGAGCAGATGATTAATTGCACAGGTATTTCTGCAGCTTTTATGAAATGTTAAGTATAATAGAAGAGATTCTTTGTAACTAAGATACAAGAAAAATAGCATCCGAGCTACTATTACTTTATCATTAAACACTGCATGCAGGTAAAGAAGCTATAGGTTGTGAATTGTGAAATTAATAAGAAAGTTAAGTAAGTGCAGTTGTGTTTCACAAAAAGAGAGTTTTTGGTGAAGCCTGTGATTTTAGAAGGACATCACACTGTGGTAGGAATACTACTTTGCGTGGAGAACCTATAGAAGATATAAATAGGAGTACAAAGAAAGTTAAGGTGCTATGAACACTTTATTAATAAGAGTATAGAAGAAATTTGTTGCTTAGAGAACCTCTTGATTTTAAGTATAGCAAAAGAGACTTTTGTATCAAGCCATTTCTCTTTGGTTTATTAAACTAGTTTTCTTATCAACCACTTAAATGTTACATAGGTGAGAAGGTAATAATTTAGTTATTTAATAGATAGAATCATATGATCAAAGAACCATTCAGGTTGCAAAAAAGCCTTTAAAATCATCGAGTACAATTGTAAATCTGACACTGCCAAGTCTGTACCACCCGTCCTTCCCAAAATATGCACCCTGCAGGATATTCTCCCAGACTAACACTGAACAGAACTGGATCAGTTCTCTCAAACACCTGTTGGGACCTCATCCTGATCTAACACAGCTTTCAACCCACAGCCATCTCCAATTTTCCCCACAACACAAGATTTATGGGAAAGAACAACATTAGTGAGAAAATAGTGGCATTTGAAGTGTATGTTCTCTGTAATTGTTGCTGTTCCTCATTAAAATCTGGTGCCATTACTGTAATGCAGGCAAGCCACATCCTTTTTTTGTCTGTTTTTGAGCAGAGTACCTCACTGGATGTCAGTCCATAGATGTTCTGACAGAAACCGCCCTTTGGAATTGTCTATTGTCTCTCTTTGTTTAGCCAAAATTTCATTAATTATGAAGTTACCTGTTATTTCTAGCTATGAGGAAAAAAAAAAAAGAAATTGTAAGATTCTTCCTCGATGTTAGCAGTTTTCAGTACTGAATGGTATAATTATATGATTCTGTAAATCTTCAGAAGAAGTAAATCAAAGCCTATAGGTCTTGAAGTTCTTATTTATTTATTTATTTTTATACAGTCTCAATCAACCACTGTCAAAGAAATTGGGATAGTAGATGTTTTGTTGTCAGTTTACACTTAACAGTAGCCAATAAAAACCAATATATACCTGAAACCCTACTTCTGTCAAAGTGCATTATGTTCTTTCGCATTTACATTTACCTTGTTAATATACACTTCATGTTTTAGGGTAGTCTGTATACTGCAAATAGATGTATTTGGCACTAATTCCAGATAATCTTTGTAATCTTGACTCAAATCCTAAACCTATTTAGGAAAGACTCCTTTAGGTTTAAATGCATGCCTTCAATGTCCCTGTGAGTATATATGGACTTAGATGTATTCCTGAATCAAGGCCAAGGATGCTGGGTATTTTCCCTTGGACTCACTCTGAAAGATTTCGGAGCAAGAATTCTCTAAAAGTAAATTGCATGTTTGAGTGCAGACATATACAAAAGCACACATCTGCTGACCATGAAGACCTTCAAACCTTAAATGAAACACTTAGAGACATCTTTTCATGTTTATAAATTGTTTTCTTCAGCAGATTCAATTGATAACAATAGGAGTATTTACAATGTTGCAGGTTTTTTCCTAGACTTGCTCTGTAGAGAAACAAGAGATGAAACACTGACACTGTCACTTTCACAGTGCAGAAAACAGAATGTACTACTGTGTTCACTGAATTTGGTCTCTTCATGTATCTAAGGCATTTCCAGATCAATATGCAAAACCTCTTTCATAAACACATCTCACGTAATAAGAAAGCATGAGCACACATTTGGTATTCCAGCTAGGTGAATCTGAACTACCAGTGAAGAAGACAAAGAATTCTGCTGAATATTGTTGCCTTGAATGTTTATCTAGTTCTCTGGTTTTGTGATAAATATATTCAGAAAACATCTGCTGTCACAACACAGATACATTTTTTTCTCTGCAGTAATTATCAGCTCAATATCATGAGTTTAGCCTTTAGACAGACTTATGAAAAACAATTTTTTTAAAATTTTTGCTAAAAATGTGATTTAGGTGCGATATAGTTTTTATATATATTTCTAGGAGGGAAAAAATATTAAGTGGCATATGAGCATTATGTAATGTTAGAAAGAGTTTCTTAAAATTATGAAATATAATTTTATTTATTTACCTAATGTGGATTACCCTGATTTCATTTGAAATTCTTGTTTCTTTTTTGGTTTTTATTTGGTACATTTTTTGAGGGGTTGAGGAGGGGAAGGAAATGGGGGAACAGTGCATGGAATAGCTCAAAGAGGAGTTCCACAACTTTATTTTCACTCCAAAACTTTTTCTTTCCTCCCCTCCCCCTTCCCC